>MU758661.1:69576-82129 GCA_026770625.1 Nicotiana glauca
GACTTGTGACCCCCAGATCTGTGGGCGGATATTTGTACTGGTTAATTGGCTATTTTCTATAAACTTGCAAAATTTCAGACTATTAGTCTCTATTAATGAATTGTGAAATAAGGTATGTGAGCTGGTAGCTCGGTACTGTGTGTAATTGGTCAGGCTGGCCTAGCAATGTGCTGGGCACCATCACGATCGGGTTTTGGGGTCGTGACAACATACGCCCAAGTCCCAAAATCATCATACGAATATGTTAGAACCTTCAAATTGCGATTCCGAGGTCTTTTACTCAAAAATCAAACCTTAGACAACTCCTCCAACTTAATGCTTCTGAAATGAGAATTTTTTTTTCAAATCAACTCTGAACTTCCCAAAATTTAATTGCTACTACCTGCACAGGTCATAACACCATAAATGAAGTTACACATGGCCTCAAACTACCTAATGATGCATTAGAGCTCAAAAAGACCAGTGGGGTCATTACACTCAGCATAGCCAAGGACTTCGAAGAGAAGTTTCCTTCTACAAGATGTCGTACATATACTATTGGCGTGTACCCTTCTTCCATCCATCATTCTAGCATTCATGCTGTGAAGGAAGATTCTGATTATCATGATCTGAACATCATTGCGCCCGAACTGGTGGAGCGAGTAACCTTCCCTAAGAATGGCTTTATGTATGTTATACATACCCATTTATTTTGGGTGTGTTTTCTTTGAGCAGGGGAATTGACCACGTGATTTTGGAGATGTGCCACAAATACTAGATTTGTTTGGCACTAGTGGTCCTTTCGGTGTAGCAAACAGTAGCATGTCTACGGTTACTGTGCCAGGAGATGAATGAAGAGCTCACCCTTGCTCGCATGATGAGCCTCTACTCCCCAAGATTTTCCGTGGGGGAGTAATAAACTTTAGCAAGCATGGCCACCATGCTTTGCTCACCAACATGGATGATGACAACGATTATGGATGGATGGAGCGGTCCATTGTTATTACCACCAATGATATTATTCCGGCCACAACTTCATATTTTCCTTCGTCATGGACTCGTACACATAAGTTTAAAGCTTGTCTTTTCTCTTGAAAAAAGGTTGTTTCATGTTGTTACTGGTCCTTCTTTTTTTTACTATTTCAGCAACCTAGTGGATACCATCAAGGGTTGAAGTCTTGGACTAGTGGTCCAAAATATTCTGGACATTACCACGTCTTAGACCCACCAGTGAAAGAACTGGCCCCTAAATGTGGGTGGAAGACCAAAAATCATGGTAAGTTAGCTCGCGAAACTATTCTTGTCTTTATCTCCTTTTATGTATAAGAAAATTAGTAAACTTCTTTTTTCATTGAATTCAGGTCTTCCGTAGGGCTTTGTTACCACCCCGAGAAGGATGTTTTGGTTGATCCAACAGAGGTTGCGAAGCTGTTGAAGGAGGCCTTCACCCAAACAAGCTCCACTCGATCCACTTCCGATACAAGTTGTTCCTCCCGAAATCCCCATCGGAGAGTAAGCAACCAAAAAGAAGGCGTCCTTCTTCGACCGAGGTAAAAAATAAAAAGATAAAGAAAGTCGTACCGAGCCAGTTATTGTCACTATGGTGATTGATGATGATGGCAAAGCCAGTAATGGAAGGGCTTCCTTACAAAGGAGAAAATGACCTTCATCAGCTCAACGAAATGCTTACTCTGAAGAGCTTATAACCCTAACAGGGTATGATGCTCAAGTGCTCCGGGGAGAGTATGATTTAGTGGATAATGCTAATTCTCCCTTTTCATTTCTCGTTAGTGCTCCCTATACTATGGGGATGAGTACTGGGCCTCTTCCGTCTTTGATTGATGAGCAATCTACAAGCAGCACTACCTTTTCTATAGTTGCTTCTCAACCCACAACACCATCACTTTTATCTCCTTCCTTGTTGGTCATCCCTTCGTCACCAGCAACTGCTACATCACCCCCACCGGATATGGACACCCGAGAGGATAATATCTCTCCTCCCTAGTCCCCAAACCATGTGAATATATAGCATAACTATTCACCTTCCTTTACAGATCCTAGATGAGGAGCAATATGTCCCTCTCGGTCTCTACCGAGTGCCATTTGTTGTCTCGGTCGGTGGAACTCACCAATTAGCTGAAGTCGCTGGCTTTAGAGAAATACAAAAAGAAAATACACTCTCTTTCGGGGAAGTGTATAATAAATAATGACATGCACAACATTGCAGTGGTATGATACATGTTCTCTTTGTTGTTTGTTTTCTCTCGATTGTTATGACAAGATTTCTAACTTAGGTTTTTTGCTTCGCGGACCAACTTCTTTTCTTCCAAGGGCCTTCGAAGTTGGTCCTTGATAAAAAAAATAAAAAACAAAAAGCTTACGTCCCAGTGGGATCAATTGTTGGCCGAGAGATACCAGGTTGTTGCTCGCCTCCTGCCAGTAGAAGCAGAAGCTGCTGAAGCCGGTGAGTTGGAGGCTCAGTTGCAGCAGAGTGAGCAGGAAGTGATGGCCCTTAACCAAGAAGCCTCCCAGTTAAGTGTACAATTTCAAGAAGCCAAGGCTAAATGGTCTGAGGTCCAAAATATTGTTCTTGTTGCTGCCGAGCATGAGGCTTCCTCTATTGAGAGACCAAATAATTTTGAGGTAGCCCATAACTCTAGAGCTGAAGAGGCCGCTCTTCTATGGAGAAGCGTACCCAGATGAAGGAGAAGTATAAGCTAGTCATGGAATACAATAAGGGTCATATCTTCACTATCCGTGACCTTGATCACAACCTTAGGGTCACAAGATCTGAGCGAGATAGTCTTTTGACCGAGGTTGATCGGCTTAAATTAAAAATCCAGCACTGAGAAGATTTCCTCATTATTGAGAAAACACATTCTATGTATAGCATGAAGAGGAAAACCTTGGAAGAGGTCAAAGCGAGCATCCTTGATTTTGATGCCAAAATTGCCAAGGCCCGAGAGCTGGAGTCAACCGCCCAAAGACGCCTCCCGGCTCGGACTGATACAACTGACTCTTCTATTTCTGGTTCTGAGTTGTCGGGAACTGAAGAGGAATTTGAAGGGGATAATGATGAAGACTATGTCAAATGATAAAATTAATTCATTGTTTGGACAAAAAACAAGATAAAAATAAAAGGACGTTATTTTATTCCTTCTATCTTCAAAAGTATATAAGCATTTGCTTTGCTGAAAATGAAATTGCCATTACTTGTGGCTAACTTGTTCAACTTGCTTCTGCAGGGTTGGCTGCACAATCCCCGATCCCGATGATACATTTTTGTTCTTGAATTTCTTAGTCCCAGTTTCTCTGGCAATTGAGTTGCCATATTCTCATATCATTCCCCCCAGTGTTCGAATGCGTAGAATGCGAATTGGAATACTAGAAGTCTTGTACCTTTGAAGATTCCACCAGTGAATGGTTGGATAATCTTTGGTCTGATAGCAAGCAGCAATTTCTGCTAGGAACTTTTTTACCGAGCCAAAGATTTTCTAAACACCCCAGTGGCTTGTAGTGAAGGGGCACTCGCGAACGGTTGAATAAATTTTGGTCCGATAGCAAGCTTTGTTTCCCGTTAAGAACTTTGATATCGAGCCAAAGACTATCTAACCATCCCGTAGTGGTTTTTTGTTCCTATGCCTTGTCATTTAAAGGTCTTATTTCCGATGATGGCATTTTATTCATAGTATACTTTCCATTGCTGCCTCGTTAAGAACCTTGCCAGAAAACCCAATTAGGACAAAAACTGGACGAAGGGAAAAAGAGTACAACACATACTTTCAGTATAAGCAGTGCTCATCAGTAATAGTAAATTTTGAGGTGTGCCACATTCTAGTTGCTTGGCAATTTTACTCTGTCTTGGTTTTCCATTTCATATGATCCTTTCTCGGTGAAAGCTAAAAATCGGTAGGGGCCTTCCCACGTAGGACACAACTTTCCTAAGTTGAGATCTCAGGTGTTTTCAGTCATTTTTCTTAAAACCAAGTAGCCCACTTTGAAATAAAGGAGATTGGCTCATCGATTATAGTATCTTTCCATTCTTTGTTTCTAGGCCACCATCCTTATGTGCGCCATGTCCTTACATTCGTCAAGTAGCTCAAATTTGACTAGCAACACTTC
The DNA here is from genome assembly GCA_026770625.1 of Nicotiana glauca. NCBI lineage: Eukaryota > Viridiplantae > Streptophyta > Magnoliopsida > Solanales > Solanaceae > Nicotiana > Nicotiana glauca. Next base: position 73,678 of record MU758661.1, read on the forward strand.
GTTGTTTGTTTCTTCGTCCACCCGGAAGCATCTCATGGTATGTTCTCCCCCTTCTACTGAGATTAGGGCTTCTACTCCATATAGAAGAGAAAAAGGTGCATCTCCCGTGCTTGACTTAGCCGTTGTTCGGTATGCCCATAGCACTCCCACTAATTCTTCGGGCCATTTGCCTTTGGTTTCTTCCAATCTCTTTTTGAGATTTTGAATAATCAGCTCGTTTGTTGATTCCGCTCTGCCATTTGCACTTGGATGGTACAGTGAAGATATGATTCTTTTGATTTTCAAGTCTTCAAGGAATTTTGTGACCTTTGCACCTACGAATTGTGGCCCGTTGTCGTAGGCTATCTCCTTTTATATTCCGAACCTGCAAATTATGTTCTCCAGCAGGAAATTGACAACTTCGCGCTCGCTGATTTTCTAGTAAGGACCTACTTCAACCTAGTTAGAAAAGTAATTAGTTAAAATCAGAAGAATTCTTATCTAATTGGGAGCCAGCAGTAGCAGACCGACTATGTCCATCCCCCATTTCATGAATGACCAAGGCGATAATACCAAATGCAATAGTTTTGTTGGTTGATGTACTAACGGTGCATTGTATTGACATTTGTCGCATTTCTAAACAAATACCTTGGTGTCTTGTTCCATCCAGGGCCATTAGTATCTGTCCTAACTAACTTTAACACTAACGAGTTCGCACCCGAGTGACTTTCACATATTCCTTTGTGAACTTCTCTGATGACTTAATTAGCCTCAGAGATTCCTAAGCAAAGGGCCAATAGGCTTTGGAATGACTTTCTATACAACTGGCCTCCTCAGAAGCTGTATCGAGCTGCTTTGGTAAGGAGTGCTCCGGATGCCTTCGGATCTTCCGGCAGTTTGTCGTGCTCGAGATAGTCGATGATTTCATTTCTCCAGTCCTAGACCAAATTGGTCGCATTTACTTCATAATAACCATCCACATCTTATACTGAATGCATGAGCTATACGATCGTACCGAAATCTGATCTCTTCAATTATATGGACGAGCCCAAATTATCTAGCGCGTCCGCTTTTGCATTTTTTTCTCTCGGGATGAAGGTGATTGACCATTCCCTGAACCGTGTGAGCAGAGTCTAAACTTTCACAATATATTGTTGCATGCGTTCCTCTTTGGTGTCAAAGATCCCATATACCTAATTTACTACAAGTTGGGAATCGCAGTTGATTTCAATGACCTCCGAGTCTAGTCCCCGGTCCAATTCAAGTCCTGCAATCAAAGCCTCATACTCGGCTTTATTGTTAGTCAAGTGAACAGATTTATGACCTGCCGCAGGGTTTCTCTTGAGGACGTGATTAATACTACCCCGGGCCTAAACCCTTTCACATCGGAAGCTCCATCTGTGAATAATGTCCAAACTCTTGATGTCATTTCCGGCAACATCACTGCTTTTTTGGTTGCCAAAAGTAGCAGTTTGGACTGAAATCGGCCAAAAAATAAGCCAAATTTTATGATTTGATCGTAGTCCTGAGTTTATACTCGACAAATTCACTCATTTGAACTACCCACTTGACCATTCATCGTGACAATTATGGTTTGTGATGGATATTCCGCAGGAGAAAAGTTGTCACCACGGCTATCGGGTGGCATTAAAAATAAGTCCTAAGCTTTCGAGCGGCGACTATGAGAGCTAAGGCCAATTTTTTGAGGTGTAGGTAGTGAGTTTCCACTACTGTTAGTATTTTTTTAACATAATAGATAGGAGATTGCGTACCTTGGTCTTCCCAAACAAGACAGCACTTACCGCTAGGTCCAAGACTACTAAGTAAATTAACAATTGTTCTCCTTCCCCTGGTTTTGATAGTAACATAAGGCTTGATAAATACCTTTTTAAGTCTTTTAAGTCCCACTGGCATTCCAGAGTCCATTCAAAGTTGTTCTTATTCTTTAGAGGTGAGAAGAGATGGCATTTTTTTAAAACCAAGAAATGAACCTGCTTAGAGCATCCAGTGTTCTAGTTAACCTATGGACCTCTTTCACATTTGACAGTTGGTCGGGAATGTCCTCGATGGCTTTAATTTTATCGGGATTGACTTTGATCCCTCTCGTGACACAAGGAAACCAAAAATTTACTGAAACTGACTCTGAATGGGCACTTTTCGGGTTAAGCTTCATGTTGTTCTTCCGCAGGATGTCAAAAGTTTCTTGGATATGTTTTGGATGGTCTCCTGTATTCAAAGACTTAACCAGCATTCATCTATGTAAACTTCCATTGTTTTCCCTATTTATTTTCGAACATTTTGTTCACGAGATTCTAATAAGTGGCTCTACTGTTCTTAAGCGTGAAAGGCATCACATTGTAGCAATATATGCCAAAGTTCATTATGAAAGAAGTCTTTTCCTAATTCTCTGGGTTCATTGTGATTTGGTTGTACCCGGAATAAGCATCGTGGAAACTCATCAACTCATGCCCCACCGTCGCATTAATCGTTTGATCAATATTTGGCAATGGGAACGAATCTTTTAGGCAATTTATATCCTTATAATCTCAATTAGCTAGCCAGTCGAGATACTTTAGCTCCCAAATTTAACCGATATCAAGCAATCGAGTTACCTTTTCTCCGACAAATATGTTTTTGACCTCGACTTTTTAACTTACTGGAGGGATGTTGGAGTCCAGGCTTAATTTGTGCATGGCCACCTCTAGCAGAATACATGTCATATCCGCATACGACCATGCAAAACAATGAACATTAATTTTAATAAATTCTATAAATAATGACATTTTAATCCGTTCCCTAGGTGGAACTTCCTATCTAAGAACTTCTCGAACAATAAGACTTGTTGAGTTCTTCCGTCGTGGATTTGTTTGCGTTCGTTTTTTTCGGTACTTGGAAATACCTTGGTACTTGATGGGATTCCGACGGCTCCTCCCCTTTTTCAACTTCGTTTGGTTTTGGAGAAGGCGTCGGTTCCTGTAATTACTATGCTGTATATTCCTTCCCTTTACTGATGAAAAACAAGATCGCGTTCATCTCCCTTGTTATCGGTTGATCCCCTTTGGAGTTGGGAATTTCAGAAGTTGATGGTATGTTGATGGCATAACCTTCGTCTCATGTAGCCATGGTCTACCAAGAATAATATTGTAGCCCATATCATCATCTACAACTTCAAACAAGGTAGTCTTCATGACCCCTTCAGCGTTTATGGGCAAGCATGATCTCCCGTCGGGTTGTCACTTTGAACCCGGGGAGGAGCTTTATGGCCGAAGATGCTTCTGGTTAGCTTGGCTTGTTCCAACACTCTCCATTAAATAGTATTGGCCGAACTTCCTGGGTTCACCAAAAAAAATTTAATTTTAAAATCCAAAACATTAATAAAAATTATCAGGGCATCATTGAGCGATAGTAGGAGTACATCAGCGTTGTTCTCAGTGAAGGTGATATCTTCCTTGGCGACTTCCTGGAGTTTTTTAGACCATTAATCTCATCCCCCTCCCCCCCACACCAAAAAAAAATCATATTGATCGTCAGTCGAGGATGATCTTATCTTATATTCGAGGGTTCTGTGTTATTTCGGTAGCGACCATAGTAATTTTTAGCCCTGTCGCATAAGAACTCCCTGAGATAGCCATTTTTAGCAACATCGCTACCTTCTAGCACGAACGTTGGTAGTCCATAGTCCGGTGGCCATTGGTCCCATGATACTCACATCATAGATTAAGATCCCTCTGACTGGGATCTAATCTCATCTACCTCAAAAACCGTACCTCCTTGATGTTCCTCATTGTCGATACCAGCTCCACCACATTGACATTAAAAGTATACTCAGACAGTGTGGGATAGGTGAAATCTTAATAGATCAATATCTCTTTGTCCTGTAATGATCTAGTATTTAGGTCACAATCAATTCTTCTATCGATAGCGAACCTGTCTGCCAACCAAAAACCTTTATCACATCCTTCATCCCTTTCGTAGGGCAAAATCCGGCCCTTAGTAGATCGCCGATCTGCATCAAAATCTTACTTCGACTTATCCTTGTTCTTTTCTCGATCCCGACCTTTGGTTGATGCTGGGAAACCGAGATGGTTGTCTTCTATTTTTATGTTTGATTCGTAGCGATTGTGGACATCATGTAGTTAACCTGGAACTCGAGCAGACTTTCTTTCAATTTTTGGTAAGCATTATAGCTTCTCGGGTTCAGCCCCTTAGTAATGGCCGGTAGTAGTATCCTTTCCTTCTAAAATTTGGTCAAAAACTTTCGTAGTAATTCAGGCTCTCATTGTGCAATCCTAAATATGTCGGACTTTCGAGCATGTACCTTCCAGGCCCTAGCATGGGCATTGATAAAATAATCTGCGAGCATATCAAAGGAATCTATTGAGTGCTGGGTAAAAGTGAATACCATGTCAAGTCTCTCTTCGTGAGGGTTTCCCCAAACTTCGTAGGACTGACTCAATCTCATATGGAGCTAAGTCATTTCCTTTCACCATCGTTGTGTAGGTGGTGATGTGCTATAAGGATCCAAAGTTCCATCATATTTTGGCACGCCTGACATTTTGAACCACATCGGGATAACTCTAGTGTCACGCTAAGTTTGAACAACAATTAGTTGTATTTCTTTGAGTCTGGTACTTTCAACACTAGCGGTGCGCCAGAAATTTGGTCCGGTTGGGCATTTATTTCTTTCATAAACTGCATCAGCTCGATTTTAAAGGGATCATCCCCACTATTATTACCAGATCTGTTGTCTTCCCCCAGGCCCCATCGAAGCCAACCTCACCCCTAGGGGTATTTTTATCAACTCTTTGTGCTGTTTGATTTGCGGGAGCACAAAGGGAAATTGGACATCTTCCATTCGCGTTGTTGGAAGCATCTGACAATGCTTGCCTCAATTCTGTCATGACCTGGTCTTGCCGAGAGAGATGGCCCATAATAGCCTTTTATTGTTCTCTCGGGTTTCTCACCATTTTCGCAACACGCTCATCCTCAGCGTCATCAGGTGCTACCTCTTGTACATGGATATTGCCCGCCATGGACCGACGTAGCTACACCCTCCTCATTGCGGGTATAACTGATCAAATCTTTGTGTAGAGGCAGATTTCTTTGTACCACAATGTTATGTGCGATGTTGACATCGTTATCTACCATTTTTATAATTTTTTGCTAAGAAATACAGAATCAAACATATTAGTAATAGATGCAAGGATCAACTCAATTACATAACTATCTAAGCCCTAGGGCGGGTGCCAAACTATTTACCCGTAAAATGGTATAGTTGATTTTTTAACGTGGTTTATAGACAAGCGAATTCAAAAATAATAGATATTTTAAATAAAATGCAAGACTTAGCGTTGAAAATGAGATAAGACAACAAACAACTTGATTCTGTGAGCAAAGCTTCAATAAGAATATTAATAGATTGAAAATAAAGTATTATTGAGCTTAGAATAATTTGTAGCATAAGTTTGTCAGAATTTATGCATCCTACAATGGCAGTTGAAGTCACTATTTATAGCTACTCCTAGGGAACAAGTTCCTAAGATCAAGCCCCTCTTAAATGATAATTATGGAAGCCACTGATGAATATGTAACGGCAGGCCATGAATGCTAAAATTCTCTTTAGTGGATTGTGTATTTAATATCGAGAAATATTTTTATGGAGTGTCATCGGGTGGTAAATATTTGTTTGTCCTTGTTAGCAATATTACTTTAGGGATCTGCCCGGTGCCAACAATAGCTGTTGTCTCCAGTCTTGGTTCCACTTGCCTCATTTTCCTTATGTCTTTAGTTCCACGTGAATCTCTATTATTCAAGTATTTAATATGGATCGATTTTACCTTATACAACACCTCAAGCATAAAAATTCCCAAAATGGTATTAATGCTTGGAGAAATACACAACCACATAGGCAATAGAAACAATAATAAAAAAAAAGATTCATAAGAGCATTGTTGCTCCCCACTTTTTTCCCTCCGCCTCCTCGCGGAGAGAGGTCTGGGTTTCGACGTTCATGCGGGTAATAACTCATTTCCTTTTGGGAGTTGGGTTTTTAAAGAGTCGCCACCTAACAGATTATTGTGTATTAGGGCTCCTAGAGCGATTAACTCTTAGACTAGTTTGTATTACAAGAGATTTAGGGCAAGGGCTCGAAATAACCTTGAGGGGAAGGTGTTAGGCACCCCTCGCGGTCCACAACAGTGGGTCCAGGTTGAACTTATACTTATGAATTAGTCCTTTTAACAAATAATAGTTTAAACACACACTTGAAAATAAAGGCATGTTTTAGACATTGCATTACTCAAATAAGAAGGCAAAAAGGAAGAGATTTGAACAAGTTGCATATATAGAGAAAAAGTAAAGTTTAAACAAGGGGAACTTGGGAAAGAGGGGTCCTAAGTTGGTTAGCCTACAGGATCACCCAACACAATGCCCGGTAATCACTCCAGCGAGAGGCTGCACGTGACATTAACGCGTAGTATGATATCCCTATTACCCGATTTTCTCCCCTTGGTCATAGCCTAAAGTGCTCTAGAAACCTTGAAAATATCCTATGCGCGCACTACCCATTCTTTCGTCGTGGCCCTGGAGGTATTTAGGACCTCTATTTTTTGGGCAGTTCTAGACCATCCTAAGTCACATGATGGAGAAAAGTCTAAGCGTCAACCAAAACAAATTGTACTGCACATAGAGAGGGAAAAAGTAATGGCTCGCATTTTTAGCTCCACAAGCAGAACAAATAAATGCACGTCTCTGAAAATTGTTTCAGTTACTGAATATACTTAGAACATGTTATCTAGGTGAGCAAAAATTATACATCATGAATTAGGGTCAAGTGTCAAAGACCTATTAGCTTGCCTACTATTTTTAAACCTGTGAATATGAGCAGTTTTAAATAACAAAGCGCAGTTTCATAGTAACAGAGTTTACTCGCCATATAGGCTTGCCTAAATGCAAAACAATGATGTCATATGAGCATGATATCTATATTGATTAGTAAAACAGTGAACAGTTTTTAAACGAACAACTTGAGATCCTATAGACATGCTTTCTAGCGGCATTAATTTAAGTCAGTGTTTGAAAAACTCATTAAAGGCGACATATTAATAAAACCAGTTCATAATGAACAAGCATGAATTAAACTAATTTATTCAACTAAACTGATTTTAAGTTATGTAGGCATGATTTCTAAGATTGCTAGTTAGAATACATGTTGTAACAAAACTAAACTTCAATTACTTTACACTCTATAAGCATGATATCTAATTATAAGGCTGATTTACCCCTATAGACATAATCTCTTTTATTAAAGTCATTTAGATCATATAGGCATGATTTCTAATATTGTGGTGGAAAAGCAAACATGGTAAACACATTTGAATTAACACAACCCTATAGGCATGATATACCTAATTTACCCAACATTATATGACTACCTATCCCTTTCCACTTATCACCCTAGTGTTGTTTACAATAATTATTACAGACCAATGGAAAAAATACATACATAAGCAGGAATTAATCTATAGGGCTGCAGTTGGCCCAAATAACTTCCAAGCCTCTAATAGCCTTAAATGCCAAAGTTCCATAGACAGTATCATGTCTAGGTGTGTCAGAGTTCCCTAAGGACCTCAAGGATCCCAGGCAGTGCTCACACCTAGACCTTTTCCCAAACAATAACGGATTTAGGTGCAGTGTGGAAAGGCCAGCTCTAATATTCCAGAGCTTAGAGAGATCTCAAGGGTCTCAAGGTAGTACATATGTCAGATGGGCAGAACCTAGTATCCTAAGAGTAAGAGAGAGTGCTTGACATAATTTTGTTTTAAGAATAGTACAAAGATGACTTTAGAACTAGGAGAGTTTTTTAGAAACAAGGGATAACTTGGTGGTAAAAGACAGTTTGAGAAGAGTACCAAAACAACAGGCAATCAAGATCTCACATGGAGATAAAGGGATTGTGGCACATAAGAGTCATATTAGGATGCATGGATAGGGTATGGAGCAAAAGTATAGTCACAAACTGCAATGTAACGCTTAGGATCTTAGTAGTTAAGACATAGATAATAGTTGTGATACAGGAAGCAAGACATGTCTCGCACAAGGTTCAACATGCTATGTAAAAAGAAAGCAGGAAAGAGTGCAGAATATAAAGCATATATTGAATAGGACAAAGTCTAGACATGCTGAGCAAAGAAGTAAGCAGAAATGCAAGTTGAATTCATAACTGATGAACTAGTGCAGGAATAAAACATATAGGGATTGGATTTCAAAACTTAACATAGAGACATACCAGTTGAAAAAAGGGGTACATAACATACAGCCAATAAAGTTCTAATATCTAGCCTAGGCTTTCAGCCGGCTAGATCAGTGAGTACCGCAAGTAGCAGAAAAAAAGAGAACTTTTAGAGTGTAAGGAGTAGTAATTTTGAACTAATGTTCATTCCAGAACTTAAAGTAAGTCGGGGGGGGGGGGGGT
>MU758661.1:83031-118033 GCA_026770625.1 Nicotiana glauca
TTATATAATAATCAAAAGCTTGAAAAATAAGGTAAGAGATCAATTAAGTAGCAAATAAGGGAAGTCACATGTAAATCAGCAAGTCTTTTCCATAATCAAGGGACAATTAAATCAATGGTCAAAGCATGCTAAGTATTTAAGGAAAATAATCAAGTAAGCTTTGGTATACAGTAGGTAATTAGGGGTAAATGAACATAAGTTTTAATTAAGGAAACAAATCAGTAAGAATCGGCAAAATACAAACAAGGAAAGGAAAAAATAATTAAGACAAGCAATTCAATCAAATCGAGTACAGAGGTAAGAATCGAAAGTTTAAGGGAAAGTTACTAATCACAAAAACCAAGAAATTCAGAATAATCAAAGAGAAAGTCGTGAAAGAGTCAGCATATTTAGCATATAAAATGAGGCAGAACATGAATAGTCAGGATTTCACATAACTTTAACAAAATAAATTGTTAGAATGGCACTGATTCAAAGAGAATGTTACAGGTTTTAACACGAATAGTCAAGATGAACACAAGCATACAAAATCAGTGAAAGGGTTGAACTAAGAAATTTAGTAGAAGCATATTAGGACAAGAAAATCACGAGAAATCACAAGAACCCAATCAAATGTACCAATACTCAGAAACCAAACAAAGAACCCCAAAAATTAGGGTTTTCAGTACAAGCGAGCTAAGGTTATAGCAAACTTACAAAATCAGTCAAAATATACAAAAAGGAGAAGATTTAAAAACAAAAGGTCATCAAACAATTTGTAAAAAGAAATTCCGAAAACCCTAGTTTAGGAAAAAATGAAAATCACTTGAAAATTATGCGATTCTGGTAAAGAATCTTATGGTTTTTGTAAAACTCACATGAAACAAGCCCAAATCACCTCAGATAATACATATCTAAGAGGTTTGGAAAAAGAAATTAGGGTCTCAAAGAGAACCATACAGAGGTGGAGAAACATGCTTAGAAACCCATAGATCGTAGTCAATATGGGACAATCTTACTTGGAATCACACTGGAATGGCCTGAAATAGGCGAGAGAGGAAGCATAGATGCAAGTCAACTAGCCTTGGTCCCTTAAGGGTCCTGGAGATGGCAAGGTTAACGTGAGGGAGGCCATTAGAGGCCTGGGAGGTGGTGAGAAGTCATCGGAGATGGCCATGGACGAGGGCTAGTGAGGTTTGATTAGGGTTCGGTTGAGAGCGTTTGAGAGCAGAGAGGGGTTTCAGGGTAGCGGGTAGTATAGAAATGATAGGGTTTAGGGGGTCTTTTGGGTTTATTTTAGGAATGGTGTTTTGTTGTCGTTGATCTCTATGATCAACGACTGAGATTAAAGGGTTTTTGGGGGACTGGATTGAGTTAGGCAGATGGGTATTGGGCCCGGGTAATTTAATTGCGGATTGGGCTGTTAATTGGATTAGGTTGGGGCTGAAATTGAAATAAAATTAGGCCACATTTTTAATAGTTATTTTTAATACTATATAATTTATAAGAAATAATAAATGATTTCTAAAAATACTTTTGTGTACTAAAAAGATTTAGTAATAGTTGTTTAACATTTTAAATATAAAAGGTCATTTTATGCATCAGTAATGTAATTATACATTAGTAGGGCTATTGCAAAGATATGCAATTTAGCCTAAAAAATGTAAATACAATTATAAAAAAAAATATACTAAAATATTTAAATAATACTTGGCATAAATAAAGAACTTAGATGCCTAAATCAACACAAAAATAATTTAAAAGATAATTATGGGAAATTTATAAATAAAAATGGAAGAAATAAATCAATTTAGAGCTTTTAAAAATTATAGAAAAATTATAAAAATGCTTATGCATTCTTATAACCGCATATATGCTATTTTGAAAGTATATACATGTATTAAAAATATATGATAAAAATTGGGTATCAATAGTTGCCCCTCTTTATTGGGGAAGGATGAGAGAGTTTCGGGTAAAGAAATGATGGCTAATTTGGACCGAATGGGATGTGTTGAAAGATAGAGGTCGGACTCCGGTCTTGAGTTGCCTACATATCACTGATTTTATAGGAATCGGGCCATGTGTAGTTCTGAATTTATTGGCAAAATATACCGATGAAGTCATTGCACGAACGGACACGGGATGCAAACACGACTATGGTGGGCGGTTAAGTTTGAGACAGTTGAAGGAACTGGAGCAAGGTCACTCCTACTAGGATAGCAGTTTCTTGCTGATCACCTGCAGATGAAAAGATGTTGTTGACATGTATTTGTGCGAAAATTAAAACATGATGTAGATTCCCTTTAGACCATGAAAGTTGTGTTTGGACAGTTAAGGATAACGTCCTCGGACCATGATGTCCTAGGCCATGAATTGTTTAATGAGGGATTCGTAGGCCATGAAATGGTGTTCTCTGGACATGCAGATGGTGCCTTTGAACCATGATGCCTTTGAATAATGATATGGAAATTTGATTGATCCTCAGCCCATGGCATGGTGTCTTCCGTCTATGATGATAATGCCTTTAGACTATGATGCCTTTGGATAGATTGGTGATATTTTAGCCCATGATATGCAATAATATGATGTTAAAATACAAGGCTTAGTCTTGTAAAGGGCAGAGCTTAGCCCGATTTAAAAGCAAATAGATAGTACTAGAGGTAGAGCAATATTTGTGCAAAGAGAGATGGTGCTTAGTACCATGTAGATAGGGAGGCAAGGATTAGCCTCATGCAGCTATGAGAGGCAAGGATTAGCCCCATGCAAATGTGGATGCAAGAATTAGCCTCATGCAATTATGGAGGCAGGGTTTAGCCTCATGCAAATATGGAGGCAAGGATTAGCCTCATGCAAGTAGGGAAGCAATAATTAGCCTCATGAAAATAGGGAAGGTAGGGATTAGCCTCATACAGATATGGAGGCAGGGATTAGCCTCATGCAACTAGGGAGGCAAGTATTAGCCTCACGCAACGATGGAGGCAGTGATTAGCCTCATGCAAATAGGGGAGGCAGGGATTAGCCTTATGCAATTAAGGAGGCAATGATTAGCCTCATGCAACGATGGAGGCAAGGATTAGCCTTATGCAGATAGGGGAGGTAGGGATTATCCTCATGCAGATAGAGGAGGCAGGGATTAGCCTCAGGCAAGTTGGGAGGCAAGAATTAGCCTCATGCAGATAGGGGAGGCAGGGATTAGCCTCATGCAAGTAGGGAGGCAAGGATTATCCTCATGTAGATAGGGGAGGCATGGATTAACCTTATGCATGTAGGGAGGCAAGGATTTTCCTCATGCAGATAGGGGAGGCAAGGATTAGCCTCATACAAGTAAGGAGGCAAGGATTAACCTCACGCAACGAAGGAGGGAGGGATTGGCCTCATGCATATAGGGGAGGTAGGGATTAGCCTCATGCAATTAGGGAGGCAAGGATTAGCCTTATGCATATAAGGAAGGCAAAGATTAGCCTCATGCAGAATGCGGGACAAGGCTTAGTCCTATGCAAAGATCAAGAAGCGAATAAGAGTGGCATATGTCTTAGCTGGAAATATATTCGGTGTTTGATGGTCTGATTGATAGTAATCTTGCTAAAAATATATATTTGTAGATGTTATCGTTACGATGTGCCTGCATTCAAAGAAAAATTGTAAGTTTTGTGAGGGGAGGTTGGTTTGTGCCTTCGTCCACTGGCCTTGCTTTTCTTCGTTCTGGAGGCCTTTTTGAGCTCCCCTAGGTAACACCTGATTGTTACGGAAATAAATTTTTTGAAGATATGCAATTATTGATGAAAAATAGAGTTACTTAGAAACGTATTGATATATCAAGTAATTTTTAGATGAACCAGTGACTGCAACACATTTCAGAGACACTGCAACTTTCTTATGTAAGAACTTTGAGGGTCCTCCTCAAAATTGTGCCCCAATTTGGTAGATGATCCTTCGGCCGCTTGCGGGTAGCGAGTCTTGTTGAACCTCCTTTTGAATTTGATAATCCTTCTCAAAATTTTGCCCCAGTTTTTTAACCGATTCCTAACTGTCTGACATATGTTGGGGTTGGCTGGACTTGCTCCGGAATTTTGAGGGTCCTCCTCAAAATTCTACCCCGGTTTCTGATCTTGTGGGAAATGAAAATTTTATTATGATATGACCGAACCCATAAGGCTGCCTACATATACTCTCTTAAACGGGAATCAGGTCAAGCATAGTTCAATTACATCAGATGAGTAAATGTAAATAATCTAAGCATAGTATCTCTTGACTACGTCTGAATTGATTGGTTTTGGACAGATTTCTCCATCCATCTCTGCAAGTATGAGTGCTCCTCCTGTCAACACCCTGTGAACCATATAAGGACCTTACCAGTTAGGAAAGAATTCCCCTCTGGCTTCATCGTGATGTGGGAAGATCTTTTTCAACACCAACTCACCTGGTGCAAATTGCCTTGGTTTGACCCTTTTATTGAAAGCTCTGGACATTCTGTTCTGATATAGTTGGTCGTGACACACTGCGTTCATCCTTTTTCCATTGATAACGGCCAATTGTTCATAGCGGCTCCTTACCTATTCTGCGCCGCTGAGTTCAGCTTCCTGTATGACTCTTAGAGAAGAAATCTCTACCTTGGTTGGGATGACAACCACGGTACCATAAACCAGCATGTAGGGAGTTACCCCAGTTGATGTGCGGACTGTTACGCGGTATCCCAACAGAGCAAAAGATAGCTTCTCGTGCCATTGCTTGTGGTTTTCTACCATCTTCCTTAGTATCTTCTATGTTTTTGTTGGCAGTTTCTACGACTCCATTCAATTGAGGTCTATAGGCTGTGGAATTCTTGTGCTTGATTTTGAAAGTTTCACACATGGATTTCATCAGATCACTGTTGAGATTGGCAGCATTATCAGTAACGTTAGACTCGGGAACTCCGAATCGGCAAATAATATGGTCTTTGACAAAATCTACGATGACTGTCTTAGTTACAACTTTGTAAGATGCAACTTCTATCCATTTTGTGAAGTAATTGATGGCTACCAGAATAAACCTATGTCCATTTGAAGCAGTGTGCTCAATCAGACCGATGACATCCATTCCCCAGGCGGCGAATGACCAAGGTGAGCTTGTTGCGTTAAGCTCATTTTGGCGGCACTTTTATCATATCAGCATGCACTTGACATTGGTAGAATTTGCGGACATACTGGACGCAGTCGGTCTCCATGGTCATCCAAAAATAATCGGCCCTGAGTATCTTTTTAGCCAAGACAAAACCATTCTTGTGCGGGCTGCAGGTCCCAACATGTATCTCCTCGCATAGCTTAGAGGCTTCTTTTGCGTCGACACATCTTAGCAATCCCAAATTAGGAGCTCTTCTATACAAATTTCCTCCTCTGTGGAAGAAGTGATTGGCCAATCTCCAGAGTGTGCATTTTTTAGTGTGATTTGCATGCTCCGGATATTTTCCTTTCGCCAAATACTCCTTGATGCCATGGAACCAAGGTTTTTCATCTGTTTCTTCTTCAAAATAAGCACAATATGTCGGTTGATTATGAATCTCACTGGGATGAGATTGATGAAATTCTTGTCCGGATGTTGTATCATAGATGAAAAGGTGGCTAATGCATCGGCAAACTCATTCTGAATTCTGGGTACATGCCGAAACTCTATCTTGATAAACCTCTTTCTCAATTCCTACACATAGTGCAAATATGGAAATATCTTGGAATTCTTGGTGGCCCACTCTTCTTGTACCTGGTGCACAAGCAAATCTGAATCACCAATTACCAGCAGCTCCTGAATGTTCATATTGATCGCCATGTTGAGTCTCACTATGCAGGCTTCATACTCTGCCATATTGTTGGTGCAGGGAAATTTGAGTTTAGCAGATACCGGATAATGTTGACCTGTTTCTGATACCAAAACTGCTCCAATGCCCACTCATTTGAAATTTGCGGCTCCATCGAAAAACATCCTCCAGCCGTCATATGCTTCAGTAATGTCTTCTCTTACGAAAGACACTTCTTCATCAGGAAAATCATTTTCAAGGGTTCGTATTCTCCTCCCACCGGATGTTCAGCAAGATGGTTTGCCAATGCTTGTCCTTTGACCACCTTTTAAGTTACGTAGGCGATGTCGAACTCGCTCAACAATATCTTCAATTTAGCCAACTTCCCGGTCGGCATGGGTTTCTAAAATATATACTTCAAAGGATCCATCCTGGATATGATGTATGTGGTATAGGCACAGAAGTAATGCCTTAACTTCTGGGCCGTCCAGGTCAAGGCACAACAGGTGTATTCCAGCAGAGAGTACCGTGCTTTGTAAGGTGTCAACTTCGTACTCAAGTGGTATATGGCTTGCTCCTTTCTCCCCGTCTCATCATGTTTTCCCAGAACGCATCCAAAGGCTCCATCCAATACCGATAGATAGAGTAGCAAAGGTAGTCCCGGTACTGGCGGGACTAAGACCGATGGTGTGGATAGGTATTCCTTGATTTTGTTAAAAGCTTTCTAATAGTCCTCGGTCCAGCTTATCTCGGCATCTATCCTCAGCATTTTGAAGATGGGTTCACATATGACTGAGGACTGTGCTATGAAGCGACTGATATAATTGAGATGCCCTAGGAAGCTCATCACATCCTTTTTGCTCCTAGGCGGCGGTAGCTCCTGAATAGCCTTGACTTTAGACGGATCTAGCTCGATCCCTCGATGACTGACAATGAATCCCAACAACTTTCCTGTGGTAACCTCGAATGTGCAATTGGCTGGGTTCAATTTCAAGTTGTACCTCCTTAGTCTGTCGAAGAACTTTCTCAAGTCTACTATGTGGTCTGTGGCCCTCTTGGATTTGATGATGACATCGTCCACATATACCTCAATCTCCTTGTGTACCATATTATGAAAGATGGTTGTCATGGCTCTCATATAGGTAGCCCCAGCATTCTTTAGACCAAATGGCATCATCTTGTAACAGTACACCCCCATGGTGTAATAAAAGGCTATTTTCTCCGCGTCCTCTTCGTCCACCCAAATCTGTTGATAACCCGCGAAGTAATCTACAAAAGATTGGAGTTCATGTTTGGCACAATTATCAATCAGGATGTGTATGTTTGGCAGTGGAAAGTCGTCCTTGGAACTTGCTTTATTTAAATCCCGATAGTCAACACATACTCTGACTTTCCCATCTTACTTCGGAACTGGCACTGTGTTGGCTAACCAAGTTAGGTACTCAACCACCCTAAGAACTTTGGCTTTGATCTGCTTGGTAACTTCCTCCTTGATTTGCAGGCTTATGTCTGGTTTGATTTTTCTGAGTTTCTGCTTCACCGGCGGACACATTGGATTGGTAGGTAACTTGTAAGCCACTATGGACGTGCTCAAACCTGTCATGTCATCATATGACTATGAAAAAATGTCCTCATACTCCCTTAATAAGCGAATGTACTCTTCCTTTTCTGTTGGTGATAAGTAAATGTTGATGCGAGTCTCTTTGACGGTCTCGACATTCCCCAAGTTTACTGCTTTGGTTTTGTCCAGGTTGGACTTATGCTTATTCTCAAAGTTTTCCACCTCCCTGACAACTTCCTCGGTTATCTCGTATTCTTCATATGAATTATTTTTCTCATATTGCGTTGCCTCATTACATGTAACAGTCACCGATTCATCAGGAAAAGTAATAGTAATATTGTAGGAAGAGAAAGTGTAGAAAATAGTAATGAATAATAAAGAGCACATGCATTTGATTAAAATTAAACAACATCCAGATAAATACGGCTCGATGAATCGAGCATTTATTTTGAAACAAACAAGTCTTTAAAACAAAGTTATTGAAAATTTTAAATGCCTAGACTGGCTGCAAAAAATAGAATCTACCAAGCTACCTAGGGACTCGACGGGCCGGGGATGGTGTGGTGATCCAGTTCCTAAGAACATCTCCCTTTTCCACAGCCTGAATAGTGAGGCATTGTTCCTCCCCCTCCTAAATTATCGCACTGCAGCCCATGTCTTTGTCTTCCAAGAACAGGTCCCTCAACCCAGCTAATGCTTCCTCTTTTGCAGTTCCCTATATTGTATCAGCTTGGTGAAAGGCTTGATCCAACTGTGGCACTGGTTGCTCAAGAGGGTAGTACGGTCCGCACCATGCAGACGACCAATCATTATATTTTTGCCATGTGTATTGATATTCGAGCGCAAAGGTAGTACCACGACCATTCAGCCATATCGATTTAGTAATACCTTGGAGATTCTTCCTAAGACCTTTGCCGGGTTCATACCTAGACCATGCCAGTATGCTCTCTATTTTACTGCTCCACCATTTTTCTTTCTCGACGGCATTGACACGTTCAATATGATGATAGGTTTCTCCTCCTAGCCATCTTCTATTTCCAATAGGACTATCCGTGGTCATAGCCTAAAGCGCTCTAGCAACCTTGAAAATGTCCTCTGTGTGCACTACCAATTCCTTCCTCGTGGCCCTGGAGGTATTTAGGAACTCTATTTTGGGCAGTTCTAGAGCATCCTAAGTTACTTAAAGGAGAAAAGTCTAAGCGTCAACAAAAACAAATAGGATAACACATAGAGAGGGAACTAGTAATGGCTCACATTTTTACCCCCACAAGTAGAATAAATAAATGCACGTCTCAGACAATTGTTTCAGTTACTTAATAAACTTAGAACATGATATCTAGGTGAGCAGGAATTATACAGTACAAATTAAGGCAAGTGTCAAAGACATATTAGCTTGCCTACTGTTTTTAAACCTGTGAATATGAATAGCTTTAAATAATAAAGTGCAGTTTCATAGTTACAGAGTTTAATCGCCCTATAGGCTTGCCTAAACGCATAACAGTGATGTCTTACGAGCATGGTATCTATATTGATTAGTAGAACAGTAAACAGTTTTTAAGCAAACAACTTGAGATCCTATAGACATGCTTTCTAGCGGCATTAATTTAAGCCAATGTTTGAAAAACTCATTAAAGGCGACAGATTAACTAAACTAGTTCAGAATGAACAAACATGAATTAAAATAATTTATTCAACTAAACTGATTTTAAGTTCTGTAGGCATGATTTGTAAGATTGTGAGTTTGAATACATGTTGTAACAAAATTGAACTTTACTTTACACTCTATAGGCATGATATCTAATTATAAGGCTGATTTACCCTTATAGACATGATCTCTATTATTAAAGTCATTTAGATCCTATAGGCATGATTTCTAATATTGTGGTGGAAAATCAAACATGGTAAACATATTCGAATTAACACAACCCTATAGGCATGATATCTACCCAATATATATATATATGACTACCCACCCCTTTCCACTAATAACCCCAATGTTGTTTACAATAATTATTATAGACCAATGAAAAAAATACATAAATAAATAGGAATTAATCTATAGGGAGCCTGCAGTAGAACCAAATGACTTCCAAACCTCCAATAGCCTCAAATGCCAAAGTTGCATAGACAGTATCATGTCTAGGTATGTTAGAATTCTCTAAGGACCTCTAGGATCACGGGCAGTGCTCACAACTAGACATTTTCCCAAACAATAACTGATTTAGGTACAATGTGGAAAGGCCAGCTCTGATATGCCAGAGTTCAGAGAGATCTCAAGGGTCTCAAAGCAGTACACATGTCATAGGGGCAGAACCTAGTATCCTAAGAGTAAAGTGAGAGTGATTGACATAGTTTTGTTTTAAAAATAATACAAAGATGACTTTAGAACTAGGAAAGTTTTTCAGAAACAGGGGATAACTTGGTGGTAAAAGACAGTTTGAGAAGAGTACCAAAACAGCAGACAATCAACTAGTCATAAGAGATATCCAGATTTAGAAAAGAACACTTCACAAATATATCTACATGGGGATAAAGGGATTGTGGCATATAAGAATCACATTAGGGTGCATGGATAGGGTATGGAGGAAACATATAGTCACAAACTGCATGTAACACTTAGGATCTTAGTAGTTAGGACATAGATAATAGTTGTGATACAAGAAGCACGACATGTATTGCACAAGATTCAACATGCTATGTAAAAAGTAAGCAGGAAAGAGTGCATAATATAAAGCACACATTGAATATGACAGAGTCTAGACATTCCATGTTGGGATTAGTAACTAGTTTGAATTTGATACAAATTTATATTTTTTTGGGAATTAGTTGGGTTGTGTTCCTATCTATTAATAGGATTTTGGTTTACATGACCTGTTGCGGCAGATGCTTGTCAAAAAGTGTTTGTAACTAATCGTGTAGGTACCTTTCGTTCAATGAGAAAATGGGTCAAATTCTACAGGATCAAATCTATGGTTCCTGAGAAGTAAGCAAAAATGCAAGTTGAATTCATAACTGATGAACTAGTGCAGGAATGAAACATATAGGGTTTGGATTTCAAAACTTAACATAGAGACAAATCAGTTGAAGAAAAGGGGTACAGAATGTAAATCCAATAAAGTTTCAATATCTAGCCTTGGCTTTCATCCAGCTAGATCAGTGAGTATCACAAGTAGCAGAAGAGAAAGAGAACTTTTAGAGTGTAAGGAGTAGTATTTTTGAACTAATGTTCGTTCCAAAACTTAAAGTAAGAAGGTGGTTTATATAGTAATCAAATCTTGACAAATAAGGTAAGAGATCAATTAAGTAGCAAATCAGGGAAGTCACATGTAAATCAGCAAGTCTTTCCCTTAATCAAGGGACAATAAAATCAACGGTAAAAGCATGCTAAGTATTTAAGGAAAAGAATCAAGTAAGCTTTGGTATAGAATAGGTAATTATGGGTAAATGAACAAAATCTTATTAAGGAAACAAATCAGTAAGAATCGGCAAAATACAAACAAGGAAAGGAAAAAGTAATTAAGGCAAGCAATTCAATCAAATCGAGTATAGAGGTAAGAATCAAAAATTTAAGAAAAAGTATTCTAATCAAACCAAAAAACAAGGAATTTAGAATAATCAAAGAGGAAGTCATGAAAGAGTCAGCATGTTTAGCATATAAAATGAGGCAGAACATGAATAGTCAGGATTTCACATAACTTTAACAAAATAAATAGTTAGAACGACACTGATTCAAAGAGAATGTTACATGTCTTAACACGAATAATCAGGATGAACACAAGCATACAAAATCAGTGAAAGGGTTGAACTAAGAAATTCAGTAGAAGCTTATTAGGACAAGAAAATACGAGAAATCGCAAGAACACAATCAGATGTACCAATACTCAGAAACCAAATGAAGAACCCCAAAAATTAGGGTTTTCAGTACAAGCGAGCTAAGGTTGTAGCAAACTTACAAAATCTGTCAAAATATACGAAAAGTAGAAGATTTAAACACAAAAGGTTATCAAACAATTTGTAAAAAGAAATTGCGGAAACCCTAGTTTAAGAAAAGATGAAAATCACTTGAAAATCATGCGATTCTGGTAAAGAATCTTATGGTTGTTGTAAAACTCACATAAAACAAGCCCAAATAACCTCAGATCTGTACATAACTAAGAGGTTTAGAAAAAAAATTAGGGTCTCGAAGAGAACCATACAAAGGTGGAGAAACACGCTTAGAAACCCATAGATCGTAGTCAATATAGGACGATCTTACTCAGAATCACACTGGAATGACCTGAAATAGGTGAGAGAGGAACCATAGATGCAAGTCAACTAGCCCTGATCCCTCGAGGGCCCTGGAGATGGCAAGGTTAACGTGAGGGAGGCCATTGGAGGCCTGGGAGGTTGTGAGAAGTCATCGGAGATGGCCATGGACGAGGGATAGTGAGGTTTGATTAGAGTTGGGTTAAGAGCGTTTAAGAGCAGAGAGGGGTTTCAGGGCGGCGGGTAGTATAGAAATGATAGGGTTTGGGGGTCTTTTGGGTTTATTTTAGGAATGATCAACGATCGAGATTAAAGGGTTTTTGGGGGACCGGATCTGGTAAGGCAGATGGGTATTGGGCCTGGGTAATTTAATTGGGGATTAGGTTGTTAATTGGATTAGGTTGGGGCTGGAATTAAAATAAAAATAGGCAATATTTTAAATAGCCATTTTTAATACTGTATAATTTATAAGGAGTAATAAATAATTTCTTAAAATACTTTTGTGTACTAAAAAGGTTTAAACTAGTCGTTCAATATTTTAAAAATAGAAATGGTCATTTTATGCATCAATAATATAATTATGCATTAGTAGGGCTATTATTGCAAATATTTGTAATTTTGCCTAAAAAAATATAAATGCAATTATAAAAGATGTACTAGAATATTTAAATAATACTTTGGCATAAAAAAAGAACTTAGATGCCTAAATCACTACAAAAATAATTTGAAAGATAATTATTGAATATTTTATAAATAAAAAGAAAGAAAATAATTCAATTTGAAGCTTTTAAAAATTATAGAAAAATTACAAAAATGCTTATGCATTCTTATAACTGCATATGTGTTATTTTGAACGTATATGTATGTATTAAAAATATATGAGGAAAAATTGGATATCAACAATCACAAATCCACAACTCTTTGAAGAAAAAAGCTTCAAAAATGGTACCAATTCTTGAAGAAAACTGCAACTAGAAGTAGGGCAAAATATAACAATACTAAGCAATAATTTTTCTAAGCATCATAAGTCACAAGTCCTGTGTAAAAATTTCTAAAGTGGTACCTATTGTTGAAGAGAAATATAACTAGAGTTAGATAAAAGAAGACTACCAAACTAAAGAATTCACTTGGAAGAAACAAAAAATTGACAACTATAGTGTTAGAATTCCTGAAATAATATCAATTGATGAAGAAAAATACAGCACGAGGCGGAGGAAGGGTCTATGGTTGAGTGAAGATGGAGGCGGTGAAGTAGGAGGTAAAGTGGATTGGGGGTGATGAGATGACATTCCACGTGGTATTCTGTAATCAAATTATAGTAGGATTAGATATCTACCTTTAAAAGCTTTAATAGAGGAAGGGTATATTTGAGTCATTACATTAATGTCTGAAGTACTTTTGTACAAAAAATATAATGGAGAATAAATTTGATCTATTTTGCATAGTAAAAAACAAATTTAACCCTTTTCCCTCGTAGATAAAAGCATCTAAAATATGAAATTCACGGTATGGTACCAACTTTAGTTTTCTCAGGACCATCCAAATGATCATGGAAAAATGAATAAATCAAGCTTATTGTGGCTCTTTTATTTTTCTTTCTTCTAGTTGTTGGAAACTAAGAAACAGAAGGTTAAGTTGATTATATTCGATGTTGCATCATCATTGTTAGAAGATTGGAGCTAGTATTTTTAAATGTGCTGACCCAATAAGAGTTAGTTTCGTAGTTTGCCTGAATTAAAATAGCTCAGTCCACTTTGAATCTTAGAGGCTATAACAATGTTTATATGAACTAGTCTATACTCTTTATGCTCATTTTGGGTCTTGAAATCTATAATTGTAATGTAAATTAGGAACTTCAGTAGTCAGGTCATGTGAATTTTTTAATTTTATTTTTTGGTCAAATAACAAGTTTGTTACCGTAATAACTTTTGAATAGTTGAGAAAATTATCAACATTTAACTCAACTATAGTGCACTACTCAAGAATTTATGCTTTTATTCGTTGACAATACAAAGAAACTTTGACACATTAAGTATAACTAATTTGACCTACTAATTATATTGATTAACATCTTTTTTAGGTTACCTATCATGTTAGCGTAGACACTTATGCATAGCTTTTAAACTCCTAATTGTGCAGATATTTTATATAGCATCAGTATATAAAATTAAAACTCTTATCTTAAGTGATCACATTTTCAACTCAGTGGTGTCTAACTCCAAGCCTCAAATATGACCTCAATGAAAAGAGATAACTCTTCAAGAGAATCGTCACTAAGGGTAGATCTACTGGTTAAAGCCAAATTTTAACAAGAATCTAAAATTTATATACCTATACAAGTATATGCAAAAATTAAATTTATCTTCTTCTTTTTTCCGTACTTATTTATAATATATTATTCTTAAGAAACAATCTCTCTACTCGGTTAAGGTCTGAATACACACTATCCTTTCCAGACCTCATTTGTGGAATTATACTGGGTTATTGTTGTTGTTGTTGTTGTTGTTGTTATATTTATAATATTTTCTTCTTACAAGATATATGACTTTTAGCTTCGCTTAGTAATAATATTATTTATGGTATCAATGGCTAATTCATGTTAATTAAGATGTAAGCCATGTTTTTGTAATACATTACCTTGGATCTTGCTCTAAGAAATATTGTTTGCTAACATGAAGATTTGAATAGTTTAATTCAAAGTATTAAAATATTATAATGTTAAAAAGTAGATATTCTTTATTTTTTAAACTATATTTTGTATTTTTTTCTACAAATTTCAATATTGTCTAAGTGAAATTATTATTATATATTCCACCATTACAACGTTCTAACTCTAGAATGCCTAAACAAAAGAAAAGTATAGAAGGGATATAACTAAAAGAGAGTAGATTGAGATTCCTCATTCTGCGAACGCGGCAGATATACCTCAAAGTCTCTAGAGATCGCCTCGCCTCGCCTCACCTCGCTTCGCTAATGATATGGTTGAGTCGATGTACATGGATCTACATATGGAAAAACATGTGCAAAAAAGGGCATAAGTACACCACAGTGGTACCCAGTAAGTGCCAAGCCTAAACTCGGTCGGGTAGTGACGAGGAAGGTCAGGGACCTACCGATTATAAAATATAAAGCAAGGTAAGACGGTGTAAGGTGCAACAGTACAATCAAAACAATGCCAGAAAATGAGAAGAAATCAGAGACAAATATACACTCAGTACACATAAACATCGCCAGGGGATCTCCCGGGATTATATCCCGTAGTCCCAAACGTAAATACTTGGGGATCTCTCAGTATCCTATACATCTCTCAGTATCCTCAATATATGTGCTAGAGATATCTTGGTATCACGAGGATCTCTTGGTATCTTCAATATATGTACTGGGGATCTCTCGGTATCATCAATATAAGTGCTGAGGATCTCTTGGGATCCCGAGAATCTCTTGGTATCCTCAATATATGTGCTGGGAATCTCTTGGTATCACGAGAATCTCTTGGTATCCTCAATATATGTACTGGGATCTTTTGATATCCCGAGGATCTCTTGGTATCCTAAATATATGTGCTGGAGATCTCTTGGTATCCCCCACTACAGTCAAAATTAATATATGTGTAGGGGATCTCCCGGAATACTCATCCGTAGTCCCAAAATAAAAACACAATAATATCAAGGAAAGAACCCACAATTTCATTCAAGTCCGTACCAAGAAACATAGATTTCTATTCCAACATGCTGCATAGAGTTCACATAAACAGTTTAAGCAGATGGGACAATTAATACACTTAAGCATGCTTCCCTAAACTACGCATTAGGCTTACAATACAAGTAGTATTTAAGAAGAAAGAAACACAGTTAATTTACTTTATGAAAAATAGGTTTCCAACAATTAGCACGTGTACGCACTCATCACCTCACGTACACTGCATTCATATAATAATAATAATACCAAATCCTAGGGGAAATGTCCCCCACACAAGGTTAGACAAGTCACTTAACTCAAACAAGCTCAATCAAATCAATACCACGTTCTTGCCACCAGTATCCAACTCCAAATGGCTCAAATCTATTCAAAATAATTGCATGATGTAAATAACACTTCAAGTAACTAATTTAACTAATTAATTTTAAGCTAATATGCAAAATTAGGAATATGACCAAAATGCCTCGAGGCCCATATCCTGTAATCGGGTAAAATTTACAAATTTGGGATCCTCACACTCTCACTAGTTTAGTCATACCAAAAGTACCAAAACTAGACCTAAAATGGTCCCTCAAATCACCACTCAATGCTCTCCAATTAACCAAACCCTAACCCCCAATTTACCATTGATTTTTCTTCAAATTTCATGCTTACAATGATAAAAATTACCATAATAACGAGCTTAGGAAGCAAGGACCTTACCTCAATGAATCTCTCTGAAAATCTCCCTTGAAATTGCTCCCAAAAGCTTCACCCCGAATGAAATATTGAGAAAAATGGCCAAAAATCACGAAAGAAATCTTTTATACTTTTTGACCCAGGTTTTTCGCACCTGCGGTCTATTTCCGCTTCTGCGCTGTCACATTTGCGGTCAAGTGCACCGCTTCTACGATTACCAATTAAGTCCCCTTTCCGCACTTGCGACCCAAACTCCGCATCTGCAGCCCCGCAGGTGAAACACACCTCCTGCATCTGCATCTTCTGCTCTCTTCACCTGACCTCCCTCTTGGCTGCTGTCACGACCCAAATTCCCAAACCCGGTCGTGAAGGCGCCTCTCGTGAAGACAAGTCCAGCCAACTAACCCAAACCATTTCTTTAACAATTATTAAGCATAAAGGAATAGGTAAATGCAACTTAATGATGATAATAATCAATATCAACTACCCAATACAACCCGACCGGGGTGTCATAAGTCACGAGCTTCTAAAGAAGCCTGAATACAACTACAGAGTCTGTAATTTACATGGATCAAATTTAAAATCAAAGAAGGGAAAAATCAGGTGCCGCGGACGCTGGCGGTCACCTTACTCCGCTACAATAGTGATACCTTCAATTAGCTCAAACCCGCTACCGGGTGAACAATAACTGCAACTGCACGCAAGGTGCAAGGAGTAAAGTGAGTACTCCAACTCAATGAGTAATAAGAGTAAATAATAACTGAGCGGTAAGAAAACACGTAAAGTAATCCATCATGCTATATAGGACAGTACGACCCTTGAGAAAATGATAATTCCATGAAAATCCTTTAGAAAACATCTGGCTCAGTTAAAAACCTCTTTTGAAAATATCTTTTTCCCAACAGTCAAGCAATTGAATTCATATCAGATAGTGCAAGTCCGCACACAAGTCAGCCCCTCGGGCACAACACTCTATTAACAAAAAACACCAGGGTATCTGGTACACAGTGTAAGAAATAGCATGGATGCCAATGATATGAGAGTGTTGAATATCATGCCACGTAGTACAAACAAGAATTAATGCGTGAATGCAATGCAACGCACATGACTACTGCGGCGCGCAACCCGATCCATTTGGGTACCCGCGCTCACTGTGGGGGTTCAGACTCCGAAGGGGCTCCTATAGCCCAAGCGCAATATCAATATCACACCGCGGCGTGCAACCCGATCCATCCTCAGTCCTGAAATGCACGTGCAACAATGCTGCGGTGCGCAGCCCGATCCACACTCGGTCCAGATATATGCATGTAAGCCACACAGGCACAGTCAAGTTTATCATTTTCAGTTCCAATTATTAGGAATTATAGATCAAGTGTTTAAAACTTTAGAAATTTATGAATCATTTCGAGACAGTGTTTAACTCAAGACTAATATCATGAAAACATGCTAAGCATCATGGAAACAGTGATAAAAATTCCTAAGGGATCCAAATAATCGGCACGAAGCCCAAAACATGGCAATCAACCCAAATCATGATAGCATCAAGTAGTTTTTAGTCAATCACGCAGTAAAATCAACAACCGGGACGGACCAAGTCACAATCCCCAACGGTGCTCTACCCCACGCTCATACCTGGCGTGCAAGTCACCACAATATAGCATTATGATGTGCAAATTCGGGGTTTCGAACCCTCAGGATATTATTTACAAGTATTACTCACCTCGAACCGGTGAAATCTCTAGCTCGCGACGCCTTTGCCCCATGAATCGGCCTCCACGCGCGTCGAATCTAACCAAAATCAGAGCGAATACATTACAATATGCCAAGGAAACAATACCTAATCGAAAACAATCGAGAAATAGCAAAAATCTCGAAACTAGCAAAACCCGAGCCCCGGGCTCGCTTCTCGTAAAATTACAAAACTTACATTACCGGATCCATCGTCTCGCCACGAGTTCATACATACCAACAACTCCCAAATCCGAGCTCAAATGACCTATCAAATTCCAATTTGAATTATCAAAAACTCAAGCCCTAATTCTTCACTTTTTAACCAATTTCCATGAATTTAAAGGTTGAAATCATAATTAGATGATGTTTCTAGGCCACGGGACTTACCTCCAATCATTCCTCCTTGAATTCCTCTTCAAACTTGCCTCAAAGATCTCAAAGCTTGCTCAAAAATGGTGGAAAATGAACCCAAGTCGCGGATGAAATGTTCTTAAAACATTCTGCACAGGTGACATTTCTTCTATGCGAACGCGAGGTCCCTCTCGCGTTCGCGATGCACAAAAATTCCACTGGCCAATTTTACCCTTCGCGAACGCGGTGGCTTACCTGCGAACGCGATGCTTTAGCTGCTACTACTACGTGAACGCGAGTTTTATGATGCGTACGCGAAGAACAAATATTACGGAACCTCCATTCCTCTTATGCGAACGCGACGCCCGTCACGCGAACGCAATGCACACTCCCAGGGCCCTTCGCGAACGCGATGCTCTATACGCGAAAGCGAAGCACAAAGACTCAGGGACCCAACTCTCTTCTACACGAACGTGTTCTTCTCACTGCGAACGCGATGCTCCAGGACTTTCCCTTACGCGAACGCGGACCTTCCTTCGAGAACGTGAAGGCCAAATCTGGCCTGCACCTGCTGCTGCATTTTCTGCTATATTTTCCAACTCTAAACTCCCCGTTAGCCATCCGAAATCATCCCGAGGCCCCCGGGACCTCAACCAAAAGCACCAACATAACACATAACATCATTCAAACTTGTTCCAATCATCAAAACACATCAAACAACGCGAAAACCATCAATTCACATAAGATTCAAGCCTAAGTTTCTTCAAAACTTCCGAAATGCGTATTCGATCAAAAACCCGACCAAACGATGTCCGAATGACCTAAAAATTTTCACACATATCCAAAATCACCCAACGAAGCTATAACACCTCTCAGAATTCCATTCCGACCCTCAGATCAAAATCTCACCCATCAATCGAAATTCGCCAAAATTCTAACTTCGCCAATTCAAGTCTAATTCTACACCGGACCTCCAAAATCAATTCCGATCACGTCCTAAGTAACAAATCATCCCCCGAAGCTAACTAAATCATCGAAAATCAATTCCGAGCCCTCTAACTCACAAGTCAACATCCAATTGATTTTTCCAAACTAACCTTTCCTTAAAGAGACTAAGTGTCTCATTTCTTATCAAAATCAATCCAAATCAACTCTAACAAACCACCTACCAATAACGAAACATGAAGAAGCATGAAATGGGGGAAACGGAGAAATAACACATGAGATGACGGGTCGGGTCGTCACATCCTCCCCAACTTAAATAAACGCTCGTCCTCGAGCATACCCAGAGTTGTCCTAGAAGCCAACCAACAGTTAAATGACCTTACCAAGCATATACCCGGGGTGATCCCACGTCACCCTAACTCACATAGGTCAAATAATACAACATAGCTAAAATTTCACAGTCCATCTAAACCATAAACCGTAGAACCACATTGCACTTTCCGAAATCATACTCAAAATCAGAACCTCACGTCAATATTTAGAATAAACTCGAACCAGCTGTAATAAACCATGCCTGCAACCTCAGGTGAAATCATCTAATTATCACACAATCCAACACTCGAAACGATAGTCACTATTCATAGCAGTTGCCCACAATACCCAATTACCGATAGGAACCTCTTATTAGCTAAAGTTTCACTCCAACACCTTCGTATCCTATCAACGATGATGAAACACGCAGTAAACCATAACCACTTCTCAGACCAATCATTCATGAAGGCATTTTTTCCCTTTTGACTAATACCACAGCAGATTCCGAGCTGAACCTCGATATTATCCTTCCAACAAGCTGAAATCAAATCTGATCGTGTTCATTAATGATCCCAACGATATCTTCTGACCAAACACACCATCCTGGTGACATGACACATCAATACAGGCCTAAGCCTTAACTTGCATAACTACGCGCACCCATAAACAACAGTTTGAATATGCACAGATCATGAAAATGACTCAAAAGAGTTGTACCTCAAGTCACTATGCTCAAAATAGACATCCACGCACAGATTGATGTCTGAAACCAAGCAGTACATCACACCCACGGTGAAACAAGTAATATACACCATTCAATCTTGAAAGGACACAACCGATGCGCCATTCACCGAGCAATACCCAATACGGACTTTCCTCAGAAACCAGGAAGCAAGACGTACCAAGTAACATATGGAAAACTATTCTCAACATCACATTGTTGCGGCATGCAACCCGATCCAGATAACATACTCGTGGCGGCGTGCCACCTGATCCACACAAATATCTCACATAGGGAGATGCACATCGAGCCAAATTTGCTCATTATAACAAAATACCGAGCATCGGTCGTAAGCATACTGAATGCATAATGATATCTACTTATAGCGTTGTAAGCTACAAAACTCAAACACAACCGAGGTCCTTCCCCCTCAATTTCCACTATGAATCTCGATAGCACCGCACTATATGTGCCCACAGTCCGAAAATCATAATGCCTCACAGCACCGAAAAAGCAACTCATAGATCTCCCAAGATCACTAACAAGCTCAATAACGATAGATTCAACATATCCCTCAACAATACATATCGAGCCCAACCAAGCCATCTCAATCTGAATACGTAGCCACATCGGCTTGCCAACGAACTCAATACCAAGAATCCTGAAGCTGCTCCTTCCCCTTTTTATAACTCCTGCTAGAGCCGTACGATACGGTGCCCGACACCAAATCAATACCGAAATCCACAATCTCGTCCGGCGACATGCCCGGCCACAAGGAACGCATCCGAAAAAGTCCCTCAATACCGGAACTGAATCAATGGTAAAAACCGCTATACTGGCATCCGTCACAAAGGCCCAATTAAGGAAAGCAATCCTTCCCAGCCGTCCGCTATCTTTGGAATACTAACCACTCTGCTATAACATAATTCGATGCACCTTGCCACGCAACCGGTGGCATTTTCCGACATAACCCATAGCACAATAGTCTAGAATAACCCACATTACGACAACAATCTACAACTCAACATCACATACAAAATCTAATATACCAACAAAGAAGGATCCACTCGGGCCTCCAATCCCAATAGCCGCTAACGGTACCAATACATACTATCCGCAACCACTACATAGCCTGAACATGAGAACTCCCAGTCTCCAGCTCCACATAGCACACAAATTACTATGCCTGATCCCAAATTCTGCAGTATAAATACATATTACACTTCGAGTACCCAGTCATTCTTCGAACTAAAATTCTCCTGTGCCCTCAAACACACTCAGATATCAGCAGTCGATCTATCAAGAAAATCCCGCAACACTAACGAAGTGAATCAACTTAATCACATTGCCCATTTTCTGAAACATATACCCTCGTCAAATCACTTCCAATTAGCAGTACCATCTCCTTAGTTACCTGAGGCTACCCGTTTTCTAGGAATTTTTTTTTTAACTTCTTTTCAGAACTGAACTGAAACCTCGCACACGCCAGTCTCGGTCCTCTACAACACACCGCATATACCATACCCTCCAAGGGTAACGTGAGAACTTTTATCTCCCTTCCGCACCGTAGACATCGACGTACTCAACTAGTCAAGAACTTTCATTGATCCCATTTAGAAGAAGAATCATTACATACTCCTTGCTTTGCATACCCATAGAAAATATACTCATCTTCAAACCACCATAAAACCCAACAAGAGCATCTCTGCCAACTCCATTTGTACAAGCTAAAATGCTAGGACTGAATCCTTCTGTCTAAACCAAACTGAGCAATCCATCAAAACCCAAGAGCATTGATGCAAAATTCCTATAAAAGCTCATTACCTCGAACACATACAAGAGTTAATCATATTCTTACCATACCGATTCGATCTACTATCAAGCTATTCTATCTATCTAACTTCTCTTTTTATTCATCATCCACTTGATATTTCTCCCTCACTGTAGCATCACAATGCCTCAATCCAGGCTTACCACACGAGACTCGCACATAAGACCACATTGTCTAAGGCCATAGGCCACTGAATACTCTCTCAATCGTTCCCAAAAAATACCACATTCTAGAGTACTTTACCCCGAAGAACTTCCTGCGAATCTAAAATTCGTTACCATTATTTCCCAGAGACTGATACATAGAATCCCATAATTAACATAAACTACCACAAGTCTTGATCTTTTCTAACAAAAACACAGTCCTAGCCACATACCCAACCTTAAGACACCTGATTATTGCATGCAAAATCTTGAACACAATAAAACCATTCTCGAGAGTCATTCACTCCTATTCCAACTGCAAATTACCTGACTTAACGAATAGAACCACTCGTGCCTTATTAGCACTCTGACACCGTAGGATATGATCTCATTCCAATACAAACGAATATCTTCCTTCTCTATACACTGAGCATTTATTATCAACAACAGGTCAAGACATCCTATTATTTCCTCACATCTACGATGCACCATATAACCTTTATCAAAATTTTGCTTCACTCGTGCCATCCTCGGCTCATTTTCTGAAATCAGGACTGATCTGCCGGCATACCTCGAAATGGAAACAACATAGCACATAACCGTGCGATCAGCTAATCAACAACAACCTCCCCAACTTGGCTCGAAGCCATCTATCAGGACACATTTAATAACCCATAATACTTTTACTCTAATGATGCCACAATATTATAGTGAGATTAAACTCAAACCATTTACAAGTTTGTGAAAACACAGATCATCTAGTACTGCAATCCTTTGCAAATCTGGCATTCATCCCCACATCAGCTGAGCCCACTTTCTTAGAGACCCAAAATTTTCAAATTACACACGTACCTTTCAATTACACATGGGATCTTCTAACAGACACATAAAGATCATACCACTCAAGAACACTCCGCATGAGACAACCAACCTGCTCCGCCTCAGTTTAGTATTTCAGCACACCTTCCACCGTCATATACATAACACAGTCATTTACTCTTCTTGAGTCCGAACTCATTTAGCCACAAGTATTGCACTTAACTTACAACTAGGAGATACGAAAATATTCTCCACGCGCCCATAGCTCGGGCCACACATCGAGTCACAATAGGAATCGAACACTTAATAGTTCACCTACTATCCAGTAGACTTCTTCGTCACTACCAAGTCACATAGATACATCTCGCAGCACTAACATACTCATCACATGGATATCCAACTGCCATTCCGGCTAATAAGGACAACACCAAACATACAAGTTCAAAACACCTGCTCACACAATCAATACCTCGGTGCTCATGCCATAGGCAAAGATCCGGCCTCAAGTCCTCCAAACTGGCCCACATACTCACGAAGATCACATCTTGCCCCTTGATCGGGGAATCACAAGCCATCAAGGCACATACAATACTGAGCGCTCGCGTGCGCATACAGACGTGTGGAAGGAATTTCAAGAGTTATATCTCAAGCGGAATCAAGTACGCACGATAAGAATTCCAAGAAAGTGAAGTTTTTCCTAAAGGTTCTGCAGCCTCTTGAGGATAAATACAGACGTCTCCGTACCGATCCGCGAGACTCTACTAAACCTGCTCATGACTCGTGAGACCTAGTAACCTAGGCTCTGATACCAACTTGTCACGACCCAAATTCACAAACCCGGTCGTGATGGCGCCTCTCGTGAAGACAAGGCCACCAACTAACCCAAATCATTTCTTTAACAATTATTAAGCATAAAGGAATAGATAAATACATCTTAATGACAATAATAATCAATATCTACAACCCGAATGGGGTGTCACAAGTCACGAGCATCTAAAAAAGCCTGAACACAACTACAGAGTCTGTAATTTACATGGATCAAATTTAAAATCAAGGAAGGGAAAAATCAGGTGCCGCAGACGCTGGCGGTCACCTTACTCCGCTACAATAGTGATACCTTCAATCAACTCAAACCCGCTAACGGGTGAACAATACCTGCAACTGCACGTGAGGTGTATGGAGTAAAGTGAGTACTCCAACTCAATGAGTAATAAGAGTAAATAATAACTGAGCCGTAAGAAAACACGTAAAGCACTCCATCATGCTATATAGGACAGTACGACCCTTGAGAAAACGGTAATTCCATGAAAATCCTTTAGAAAACATCTGGCTCAGTTAAAAACCTCTTTTAAAAATATCTTTTTCCCAACAGTCAAGCAATTGAATGCATATCAGATAGTTCAAGTCCGCACACAAGTCAGCCCCTCGGGCACAACACTCTATTAACAAATAACACTAGGGTATCCCGTACACGGTGCAAGAGAAAATATAGATGCCAATGATATGAGAGTGCTGAATATCATGCCACGTAGTACAAACAGGAATCAATGCGTGAATGCAATGCAATGCACATGACCACTGTGGCCGCAACCTGATCCATTTGGGTACCCGCGCTCACTGTGGGGGTTCAAACTCCGGAGGGGCTCCTACAGCCCAAGCGCAATATCAAAATCACACCGCTGCGGCGTGCAGCCCGATCCATCCTCAGTCCAGAAATGCACATGCAACACTGCTGCGGTGCACAGCCCGATCCACACTCAGTCCAGATATATGCATGTAAGTCACACAGGCACAGTCAAGTTTATCATTTTCAGTTCCAATTATTAGGAATTATAGATTAAGTGTTTAAAACTTTAGAAATTTACTAATCATTTCGAGACAGTGTTTAACTCAGGACTGATATCATGAAAACATGCTAAGCATCATGGAAACAGTGATAATAATCCCTAAAGGATCCAAATAATCGGCACGAAGCCCAAAACATGGCAATCAGCCCAAATCATGATAGTATCAAGTAGTTTTCAGTCAATCACGCAGTAAAATCAATAACCCGGACGGACCAAGTCACAATCCCCAATGGTGCTCTACCCCATGCTCATACCTGGCATGCAAGTCACCATAATACAGTACTATGATGTGCAAATTCGGGGTTTCAAACACTCAGGATATCATTTACATGAATTACTCACCTCGAACCGGTAAAATCTCTAGCTCGCGACTCCTTTACCCCATGAATCGGCCTCCATGCGCGTTGAATCTAACTAAAATCAGAGCGAATACATTACAATATGCCAAGGAAACAATACCCAATCGAAAACAATCGAGAAATAGGAAAAATCTCGAAACTAGAAAAACCCGAGCCTCGGGCCCGCATCTCAAAAAATTACAAAAGTTACATTACCGGATCCCTTGTCTCGCCACGAGTTCATACATACTAAGAAACTCTCAAATCCGAGCTCAATGACCTATCAAATTCCAATTTGAATTATCAAAAACTCAAGCCTTAGTTCTTCACTTTTTAACCAATTTCCATGAATTTAAAGGTTGAAATCATAATTAGATGATGTTTCTAGGCCATGGGACTTACCTCCAATCATTCCTCCTTGAATCCCTCTTCAAACTCGCCTCAAAGCTCTCAAAACTTGCTCAAAAATGGTGGAAAATGAACCCAAGTCGCGGATGAAATGTTCTTAAAATATTCTGCACAGGTGACATTTCTTCTATGCGAACGCGAGGCCCCTCTCGCGTTCGCGATGCACAAAAATTCCATTGGCCAATTTTACCATTCGCGAACGCGGTGGCTTACCCGCGAACGCGATGCTTTATCTGCTACTACTATGCGAACGCGAGTCTTATGACGCATACGCGAAGAACAAATATGACGGAACCTCCATTCCTCTTTTGCGAACGCGACACCCGTCACGCGAACGCGACGCACACTCCCAGGGCCCTTCGCGAATGCGATGCTCTATACGCGAACGCGAAGCACAAAGATTCAGGGACCCAACTCTCTTCTACGCAAACGCGTTCTTCTCACCGCGAACGCGATGCTCAAGGACTTTCCCTTACGCGAACACGGACCTTCCTTCGCGAACGCGAAGGCCAAATCTGGCCTGCACCTGCTGCTGCATTTTCTGCAATATTTTCCAACTCTAAACTCTCCGTTAGCCATCCAAAATCATCCCGAGGCCCCCGGGTCCTCAACCAAAAGCACCAACATAACCCATAACATCATTCAATCTTGTTCCAATCATCAAAACACATCAAACAATGCTAAAATCATCAATTCACATCAGATTCAAGCCTAAGTTTTTTTAAAACTTTCGAAATGCGCATTCGATCAAAAACCCGACCAAACGATGTCGAATGACCTGAACATTTGCATACATATCCAAAATCTCCCAACGAAGCTACAACAACTCTCAGAATTCCATTCCGACCCTCGGATCAAAATCTCAATGGGTTCGCCAAAATTCTAACTTCGCCAATTCAAGTCTAATTCTACACCGGACCTCCAAAATCAATTCCGATCATGCTCCTAAGTCACAAATCATCCCCCGAAGCTAACCAAATCATCAGAAATCAATTTCGAGCCCTCTAAATCACAAGTCAACATCAGTTTGATTTTTCCAAACTAACGTTTCCTTAAAGAGACTAAGTGTCTCATTTCTTATCAAAATCAATCCAAATCAACTCTAACACACCACCTACCGATAACGAAACATGAAGAAGCATGAAATGGGGGAAACTGAGCAATAACACATAAGACGACGGGTCGGGTCGTCACTGCTGCATCTACGGCTTGCCTTCCGCTTTTGCGGGCATCGCACCTGCGGCCT
Organism: Nicotiana glauca; assembly: GCA_026770625.1. Classification (NCBI taxonomy): domain Eukaryota; kingdom Viridiplantae; phylum Streptophyta; class Magnoliopsida; order Solanales; family Solanaceae; genus Nicotiana; species Nicotiana glauca. The sequence continues at coordinate 109,653 of MU758661.1, forward strand.
CCCAACCGCAGGTGTGATTATGACAGCAACAATAAACTTCAGCTTCCAAACTCAACTCCAAATCTTCCATCAACCATCCATTTCACACCGAGGCCCCCAGGACCTCAACTAAAAGTACGAACAAGTCATATCTACTATCCAAACTTATATCAATCTTCAAAACACCTCAAACAACATTGAAACACATAATATCATCGAATTCAAGCCTAAGAATTCAAAAAACTTTAAAATTCCGCTTTCGATCAAAAAGTCTATCAAACCTCATCTGAATGACCTAAAATTTTGCACACATATCACGTATGACACAACAAACCTATTGCAACTTCTAGAATTCCATTCTAACCCCTATATCAATATCTCACCTATCAACCAGAAACTTCAAAAATTCAACTTTTGCATTTCAAGCCTAATTGAGCTACGAACCTCCTAAAAACAATCCGAACGTGCCCCTAAGCCCGAAATCTCCCAACGGAGCTAATGGAACCAACGAAATTCCATTCCAAGGCCGTCTTTACATTGCTCCAACTACAGTCTAAATTCTGAAACTTAAACTCTCATTTAGAGACTAAATGTCCCAAATATCCAAATAAATCCTCCCGAAAACTCACAATAGTAGAAACAAATACGGGGAAGCAGTTAATAGGGGATCGGGGCGTTAATTCCTAAAATGACATATCGGGTCGTTACATTCTCTCACACTTAAACATTCATTTGTCCTCGAACGAGCATAGAGACATACCTGGAGTAGTGAAAAGATAAGGGTAACGACCTTCACTGATGCAATGTTCTTTGTCCAATATCGACATTAGCTCCTCAACGTAAGATAGATCTTTGTCCAACTGGACTGAACTGAAATACAACACGTGCGACAGATCACTTTGATACCTCCGGAGCATCAAAATATGAAATACCGGGTGAACTCCCGCCAAGCTGGGAGGTAAGGCAAGCTCATAAGCAACCTCCCCAATGCGCCACAATATCTCAAAAGGGCCAATACACCTCGGACTCAATTTCCCTTTCTTTCCAAATCTCATAACTCCCTTCATAGGCGAAACCTGTAACAAAACTCGCTCTTTAACCATATAGGAAACATTACGAACCTTCCGGTCCGTATAACTCTTCTATCTAGACTGGGCTGTACAGAGTCTATCCTGAATTACCTTGACTTTTTTCAAAGCATCCTGTACCAAGTCTGTGCCCAATAATCTAGCCTCACCCGACTCGAACCAACCCACCGGTGATCTATACTGCCTACCATACAAGGCCTCATACGGTCTCATCTGAATGGTGGACTGATAACTGTTATTGCAGGCAAACTCCGCCAATGGCAAGAATTGATCCGAAGAACCTCCAAACTCTATCACGCACGCACAGAGCATATCCTCAAGAATCTAAATAGTGAGGTCGGACTGTCCGTCCGTCTGAGGGTGAAATGCTATGCTCAACTCCACCCAAGTGCCCAACTCATGCTGTATGGGCTCTCCAGAACCCTGATGTGAACTGACTACCTCTATCTGAAATGATGGAAACTGGAATACCATGCAGACGAATAATCTCCCGGATATAAATTTCCACCAATCGCTCTAAAGAATAGGTAGTACACATAGGAATGAAGTGCGTGGACTTGGTCATCCGATCCACAACCACCCAAATGGCATCGAACTTTATCAAAGTCCATGGGAGCTAACTACGAAGTCCATGGTGATCCTTTCCCACTTCCACTCCAGAATCTCTATCTGCTGAAGCAACCCACCCGGTCTCTGGTGCTCAAACTTTGCCTCCTGACAATTGAGGAACCGAGCTACAAACCCAACTATGTCTTTTTTCATCTGCCTCCACCAGTGGTGCTGCCTCAAATTCTGGTACATCTTCGCGGCACCCGGATGAATAGAATACCGCGAACTATGGGCCTCCTCTATAATTAACTCTCGAAGCCTATTGGATACACAAACCCGACCCTGCATCCTCAATATCCCATCATCACCAATAGTCACGTCTCTGGCATCGCTGTGCAGAACTTTGTCCTTGTGGACAAGCAAATTAGGGTCATCAAACTGACGCTTTCGAATACGATCAAACAGAGAAGACCGAGAAACCACACAAGCAAGCATCCTACTAGGGTCCGAATGATCTAATCTCATAAACTGACTGGCTAAAGCCTGAACATCCATCGCCATGGGCGTCTCCGCTGCCGGCAAATAAGCCAAACTCCCCAAACTCTTCACCCGGTGACTCAAAGCATCAGCCACTGTATTGGCCTTGCCTGGGGTGATACAAAATAGCGATATCATAGACTTTCAGTAGCTCTAACCACCTCCTATGTCACAAATTAAGATCCTTCTTCTTGAACGGATGATGCAAACTCCGGTGATCAATATAAATCTCATAAGTCACACCGTACAAATAATGACGCTGGATCTTCAGGGCATGAAAAATAGAAGATAACGCGAGATCATGCACAGGATAATTCTTCTCATGTACCTTCAATTGTCTTGATGTGTAGGCAATAACCCTACCATCCTGCATCAATACTGCTCCAAGGCCGATCCTCGAGGCATCACAATAAACAGTATAAGACCCCGAATCGGTAGGCAAAATCAAAACTGGGGTTGTAGTTAAAGCTGTCTTGAGCTTCTGAAAGCTCGCCTCCACTCTTCCGTCCACTGGAACAGAGCACCCTTCTGGGTTAGCCTGGTTATAGGTGCTGCAATAGATGAAAATCCCTGAACAAATTAATGGTAATAACTTACCAAGCCAAGAAAACTGTGGATCTCTATAGCTGAGGATGGTCTGGGCCAACTCTGCACTGCTTCCACTTTCTTTGGATCCACCTTTATCCCCTCACTAGATACCACGTGACCCAAGAATGCCACGGAATCCAAACAAAACTCACATTTTGAGAACTTAGCATATAACTTCTTCTCTCTCAAAGTCTGAATCACTGTCTTTAGGTGCTGCTCATGATCTTCCCGACTCAGGGAATATACCAGAATGTCATCAATAAAGATAATGATGAAAGAGTCAAGATATGGCCTGAATAACTGTACATCAAATGCATGAAGGCTACTGGGGCATTGGTCAACCTAAATGACATAACAAGCAACTCGTAATGACAATACCGAGTCCTGAAGGCAAATCTTTGGGATATTTGGCTCCCGAATCTTCAACTGATGATAGCCTGAGTGCAAGTTAATCTTAGAAAACATACAAGCACCCTGTAATTGATCAAACATGTCATCAATATGAGGCAAAGGATAAAGGTTCTTCGCTGCAACTTTGTTGAACTGGCAATTATCAATACACATACGCATAAAACCATCATTTTCCTTCACAAACAAGATAGGAGCACCCCAAGGTGATACACTAGGCCGAATAAAATCCTTATTAATCAATTCCTGTAACTGATCCTTCAACTCCTTCAACTCAGGAGAAGCCATATGATACATAGGGATAGAAATAGGTTGAGTGTCTGGCAACAGATCATGCCAACATCAACATCTCTATTGGGAGCGTGCCCGAAAGGTCAGATGGAAACATATCAGAGAAATCCCGTACTGCTGGACTGAATCAAATGTAGGGGCATTAATACTGACATCTCTCACATAAGCTAGATACAGGTCATACCCCTTCTCAACCATTCATTGAGCCTTAAGGAAATAAATGACTCTACTGGGAGTGTGATCTAAAGTACCCCTCCACTCAACTCATGGTATACCTGGCATAGCCAGCATCATGATTTTGGTGTGACAATCAAGAATAGAAAAATGGGGTGACAACCAGTCCATGCCCAAGATAACATCAAAATCTACCATGTTGAGCAACAATAAATCGGCTCTAGTCTCAAAACCACTAAGAGAAACCAAACACGACCAATAAACGTGGTCCACAATAAGAGAATTTCCCACATGAGTAGAAACATTAACAGGGGAACTCGAATAATGCTAAGATACCCCCAAATGCGGGGCAAAATAAGAAGACACATAAGAATAGGTAGAGCCTGGATCAAATAAAACTGATGCATCTCTATGACAAACCAGGACAATACCTGTGATGACAGAATCGGAGGTGACAACCTCAATGCGGGCAGGCATAGTATATGGCTTGGTCTCCCCTCTAAGGTGACCTCTACCTCCCTGACCTCCACCTCTAACTGGCGGGGTAGGTGGGGTAGCAACTGGTGCTGAAATCATAGCCTAAAAACTTTGCGGACCATGCTGTGGATGAGAAGTCTGTGGAGGTGAACCCCTCCCTAGTCTAGGAAAATACCTCACCACATGGAGAATGTCACCACACTCGAAACAACCTCACGCCTGATGTTGCAGTGGGTACTGTGCGGTATAGGTACTCTCAGACCCCTAAACACCTGAAATGCAAACTAAGCTGGCTGACCCACAAAACCTCTATCATGCTGTACTCTAATAGGGCCAGTGGATCTCTCTGGTCTGCGAGGTCTCCTCGCCTCTATATACTTTCTCTCCTGACCTCGTTTTTCCTCTCTCTCCTCGACCCACCAGTCCTCCACTCGGCGAGAGATCTTCACCATCCGCTTAACTGGGACTACAGGCTATATCGCCATAACACCTAGAACCTGACCAGTATGAACTCGATGCTCTGGAGTGAGGACGCCGGAAGTCTGGCCCCCCCCCAATCTGTAAAGTAGTTGGTAAAACCTAAATTAATCCCGCCTGAACCAATGTACCAAACATGCTCAGGAACTGTGTTAAGGTCTCCTGAAATGCTGGAGTAGTAGTAGAAGTAGGCGTATCAAGGGCCTGGGCTCCAGTTGGAACTACTGGTGCCTCCTCTGTAGCAGCTCACATGGGTGCTCTGGCTGTACCACGTGCGTATCCACGGCCTCTACCTCGGCCCCAACCTCTGATGGCACTCGCAGGCAGCGCGGGTGTCTGGTCACCTCCGGTAGCATGTATCCTCACCATTAGTGAGAGAATGAAAAATAGAGGTTTAGGATTGGGATGTCCAAAATCTTGCACGACAAGGAAATCAAATGAAGTGGATTTTTCCTAACTCCTACATAGCCTCTCTTAGATAAGTACAGAAGTCTCTATACCGATCCACGAGACTCTAATAAATCGGCTTATGATCCATGACTCGTATGAACCTAGAGCTCTGATACCAACTTTTCACGACCCCAGTTCGCCCTCCGCGAACTATCGTGGCGGCACCTAGTCTTTACGACTAGGTAAGCCTAACAAACTACGGAAAAAGAAACAATAGAATAAAACTAGCCTAAAACTACAGAATAACATAATGAAACATTTAAGATGTCGCTCGGCATATATAATACAAACTCTCAAACTTATACTATATTTCCCAAAATCCGAAATCTCGTGAAATCACAAGTTGTGAAATAACTATACCGTTCTAGCTCCAGAGTGTCTAAACAAAAGAAAAGTACTGAAGAGTTATAACTAAAAGAGAGTAGATAGGGACTCCTCGGTCTGCGAACATGGCAGATATACCTCAAAGTCTCTACAGATCGCCTCATGTCGCTAACGATATGGCTGAGTCGATGTACCTGGATCTGCACACGGGAAAACATGTGCAGTAAAGGGCATAAGTACACCACATTGGTACCCAGTAAATGCCAAGCCTAACCTCGGTCGGGTAGTGATGAGGAAGGTCAGGGCCCTACCGATTATAAAATATAAAGGAAGGTAAGACAGTTTAAGGTGCAATATTATAATCAAAACAATATCAGAAAATGAGAAGAAATCAGAGACAAATATACACTGAGTACACAGAAACATCGTCAGGGGATCTCCCTGGATTCTATTCCGTAGTCCCAAATGTAAATACTCAGGGATCTCTCAATATCCCAGGGATCTTTCAGTATCCTCAATATATGTGCTAGGGATCTCTTAGTATCTCGAGTATTTCTTGGTATCCTCAAAATATGTACTGAGGATCTCTTGGTATTCCGAGAATCTCTTGATATCCTCAGTATATATGCTAGGGGTCTCTTGGTATCCCGAGGAGCTCTTGATAACCTCAATATATGTGTTGGGTATCTCTTGGTATCCCGAGGATTTCTTGGTATCCTCAATATATGTGCTGGGGTTCTCTGGTATATCGCGCTACAATCAAAATCAATATAGGTGCAGGGGATCTCCAGGAATACTCATCCATCGTCCCAAAATAAAAACATAACAATATCAAGAAAAGAATCCACAATTTCATTCAAGTCCATACCAAGAAACAGAGATTTCTATTCTAACATGCTGCACATAATTCACATAAACAGTTTAAGCAGATAGGACAATTAATACACTTAAGCATAATTCCCTAAACTATGCAGTAGGCTTAAAATACAAGTAGTATTCAAGAAGAAAGAAACACAGTTAATTTACTTAATGGAAAACGGATTTCCAACAATTAGCACATGTACGCACTCGTCACCTCACATATACGGCATTCATATAACAATAACACCAAATCCTAGGGGAAATGTCCCCCACACAAGGTTAGACAAGCCACTTACCTCGAACCAGCTCAATCAGATCTATACCACGTTCTTGCCACGAGTATCCGACCCTAAATGACCCAAATCTATTCAAACTAATTGCATGATGTAAATAACACTTCAAGTAATTAACTCAACTAATTAATCCTAAGCTATTACGCGAAATTAGGAAAAATAACCAAAATGCCCCCGGGGCCCACGTCTCGGAATCGGGTAAAATTTACAAATTCGGGATCCTCACACTCTCACGAGTTCATTCATAATAAAAGTACCAAAATCGGGCCTTAAATGGTCCTTCAAATCACCACTCAAAGCTCTCCAATTAACCAAGCCCTAACCCCCAATTTACCACTAATTTTCCTTCAAATTTCATGCTTACAATGATAAAAAATTACCTTAATAACGAGCTTAGGAACCAAGGACCTTACCTCAATGAATCCCTCTGAAACCTCCCTTGAAATTCCTCCCAAAGTTTCACCCCGAATAAAATATTGAGAAAAATGGCCAAAAATCGCGAAGGAAATCTTTTATACTTTCTGACCCGGGCTTTTCGCACCTGCGGTCTATCTCCGTTTATGCGCTACCGCATCTGCATTCAAGCGCACTGCTTATGCGGTTTACCACTTAAGTCCCCTTTCCGCACCTGCGACCTAGACTCCGCATTTGCGGCCCCACAGGTGCAGCGCACCTTCCGCATCTGCATCTTCTGCTCTCTTCACGTGACCTCTGTCTTGGCCGCATCTGTGGCTTGCCTTCCGCTTCTGCGGGCATCGCACCTGCGGCCTCCCAACCGCAGGTGCGGTTATTACAGCAACAATAAACTTCAACTGCCAAACTCAACTCCAAAATCTTCCGTCAACCATTCGAAATCACCCCAGGCACCCGGGACTTTAACCAAAAGCACGAACAAGTCATATGCCACTATCCAAACTTATACCAATCTTCAAAATACCTCAAACAATATCGAAACACCAAATCATCATCGAATTCGAGCCTAAGAATTTCAAAAACTTTCAAATTCCACTTTCAATCAAAAAGTTTATCAAACCTCGTCCGAATGACCTGAAATTTTGCACACACATCACATATGACTTAACGAATATACTGCAACTTCCGGAATATCATGTAAAATTCACTAGCAGAAGTAGAATGCAATAACATACGTTCTTTTATAGGATTTAGCAAAACACTCTAGACATTTTTACTGTTTAAGAGGTAATGAATTTTAAAAAAATATGGCTAGAGTGTAGATCTATTAATTATTCTACAACAACGTAAAAAAAATCAAACAAAGGCAAAGAAAATATAAATCCCACGAGTTAAAAGATATACCAAGATGAGACTCAAGAATAAAGTCTATAGAAGATAAAATATTCAAAAAGATAAATCTGAATTATATGAAAGGAAACATATTCGGTACATTGTAGTTTGTTACTCATAATCGCTAGAATACTTTGTGTCTTGCTAATAAAGATACTTGAAATAACTTAGTTTAAGTAGAAGTAGCATAATAGGTTTTAGGAATTAATATTTTGAGTTAATTAATTGTTGGCTTGTAATAGTTTACATAGTTCCAAGGCCCAAAGAAAATTTAATGCATTATTATTTTTAAACTTACCAAATAAATATATTTTTCACATGTAAAATTTATTTGGTACGGTTCGGTATTTTTTCAGTTTATTTTCATAAAATAAAAAACCTACCCAAATTATCGGTACGGTTATAGATTTATATAAAAACCTACGGTTTCTTAAAAAGAAACCTAAAAATCGGTTCGGTCGGTTTAGTCGGTTTTCGAATATCCATTGACACCCCCAGTACCATGTGATACCAATATGGTATATACACACACACACACACACACACACACACACACACATATATATATATATATATATAT
>MU758663.1:0-12176 GCA_026770625.1 Nicotiana glauca
TGGAGGTAAGTTTTATGAGTTAAATACATGATTTTATTGAAGAATCATCCTAGAAATCCATGAAAATATAGCCAATGTATAAGAAATTAGGGCTTGAGATTGAAATTCTAAATTTGGGATTTGATGGCCCATTTGAGCTCTGATTTTGATGAATTTTATATGTATAGACTCATGGCGAGATGAGGAACAATTTGGTGTAAACTTTTCTGGATTTCGAGACGTGTGCCCGGGGCTTGGGTTTTGCAAATTTCGTGATTTTCGACATTTTTCGAGTCTTTTCGATTGGGTATTGTTCCCTTAGCATATTGTGATGCATTCGCTCTAATTTTGGTTAGATTCGACGCGCGTGGAGGCTGGTTTGAGGGGAAAAGGCGTCGCGGGCTAGAGATTTCACCGATTCGAGGTGAGTAATTCTTGTAAATGATATCCTGAGGGTTTGAAACCCCGGATTTGCACATCATAGTGCTGTATTGTGGTGACTTGCACGCCAGGTATGAGTGTGGTGTAGAGCACCGTTAGGGATTGTGACTTGGTCCGTCTCGGTTGTTGATTTTACTGCGTGATTGACTGAAACCTACTTGATGCTATCATGATTTGGGCTGATTGCCATGTTTTGGGCTTCCTGCCGATTATTTGAATCCTTCGAGGATTAATATCACTGTTTTTGCATTACTGTGCATATTTTTTTTATCTCGGTCCAAGGTTTAAAATTCAGTTTTGCAAACTCAGCCATCTTTCTAAGATTTGAAAACTTAAATGATATTTTACTGACATTTTTAGCTGAGAACTGCTATTTTACTATTGCCTAAGGGGCTTATGTGCATTTTCGGACTGAATATGGATCGGGCTGTGCACCGCAGCAGTGTTATGTGTGCATTCTGGACTGTGCATGGATCGGGCTGCATGCCGCAGCGATGTGATATTGATATTGCGCTTGGGCTGTAGGAGCCCCTCCGGAGTCTGAACCCCCACAGTGAGCGCGGGTGCCCAAATGGATCGGGCTGTACACCGCAGCGGTCATGTGCATTGTATTGCATTCACACATTGATTCCTGTTTGTACTACGTAGCACAACATTTAGCACTCTAATATCATTGGCATCCATGCTATTTCTTGCATTGAGTACTAGATACCCTGGTGTTATTTGTTAATAGAGTGCTGTGCCCGAGTGGCTGATTTGTGTGCGGACTTGCACTACTTGATATCACATTCATATGCTTAATTGTTAATAAGGAAAGAAAGAGTTATTTTCAAAAGAGTTTTTAAACTGAGCCAGATATTTTATAAAGGATTTTCATGGAATTACTGTTTTTTAAAAAGGGTTTTACTATCTTATATAGCATGATGAAGTGTTCTTACGTGATTTCTTACCGCTCAGTTATTATTTACTCTTATTACCACTGAGTTGGAAGTACTCACTTTTCTCCCTGCACCTCGTGTGCAGTTGCAGGTACTGTTCACCCGATAGCAGGTTATTAGCGAACTGAAGGTATACTGTTGTAGCTGAGAAAGGTGGCCGCTAGCGTTCACGGCACCAGACTTCATCTTTTGCGTCTAAATCTTATTTTGTATATAATATTGGCCCTGTAGTGGCGTTCAGTTTTCTTTAGATGCTCGTGACTTGTGACACCCCGGTCGGGTTGAGTTGGGTTGTAGTTGATGGTTTTTAATGCTATTAAGTTGTATATTCTATTCATTTATGTTTATTAATTGTTAGAAAGATAATTTGGGTTAGTTGGCTGGCCTTGTATTCACGAGAGGCGCTATCACGATCGGGTTTGGGAATAAGGTCGTGACATCAGGTAACAATGGCTGACCACGAACGAGAATAAGGCCCGAGGGGCGAGGTTCTATAAATAGCAACACTGATTGATTGAGAATATTTTTGCAACTGTTGAAAAGATTATTTTCAAAAGAGGTTTAAACTGAACCAAGTAAATTTTAAAAGATTTCACATGTTTCTGATTTCTAAAGGAGTTTTACACTGTATCTATACAGCGTGATGATCTGATATACGTGTTTTCTTACTGCTCAGTTATTATTTACTCTTATTACTCACTGAGTTGGAGTACTCACTTTGCTCCCTGCACCTCGCGTGCAGTTGCAGGTATTGTTCACCCGGTAGCAGGTTATTAGCGGATTGAAGGTATTACTATTATAGCTGAGTAAGGTGACCGCCAGCGTTCGCGGCACCGGACTTCATCTTTTGATTCCAGATTTTATTTTGTATATTATTATTGGCCCAGTAGTTGTGTTCAGTCTTCTTTAGATGTTTGTGACTTATGACACCCCGGTCGGGTTGTGTTGGGTTGTAGATATTGATTATTATTGTCATTAAGTTGCATTTATCTATTCATTTATGTTAATAATTTTGAAAGGGGCATCGTTATTCTGTTGCCTGGCCTTGTCTTCACGAGAGGCGCCATCACGACCGGGTTTGGAAATTGAGTCATGACACGAGGTCAAAGCCTAGGTTACTAGGTCTCATAAGTCATGAGCAGGTTTAGTAGAGTCTCGCTGATCGATACAGAGACATCTGTATTTATCCTCGAGAGGCTGCAGAACCTTTAGGAAAACTTCACTTTGTTGGAATTCTTATCGTGCGTACCTGATTCGGCTTGAGGTATAACTCTTGAAATTCCTTCTACACATCTGTATGCGCACGCGAGCGCTCAGTATTGTATGTGCCTTGATGGCTTGTGATTCCCCGATCAAGGGGCGATATGTGATCTCCGTGAGTTTGATGTTGGGCCAGTCTGGAGGACTTGAGGCCGGATCTTTGCCTATGGCTGTAGCACCGAGGTGCTGATTGTGTGAGCAAGTGTTTTGAACTTATATGTTCGGTATTGTCCCTATTAGCTAGAATGGTGGTTGGATATCCATGGGATGAGTATGTTAGTACTGCGAGATGTATCTATATGACTTGATAGTGACGAAGAAGTCTGCTGGATAATAGATGAACTGTTAAGTGTTTGATTCCTATTGCGATTCGATGTGTTGCCCGAATTATGGACGCGTGAAGATTATTTTTCGTGTCTCTAAGTTGGAAAGTAAAGTGTATTACACCGTGTAGTGATTGATATGGCGATCGTATGTTGGAAACAGGCCTGGCATAGGATTCCGGATGTTGGAATCGGGCTCTAAGGCTTATTTGCTTGAATAAAAGGGAACATTGTCAGAATTTATTGAGCTTATGTGCTCAGCTAAGACTTGGTAGCACGGGAAGGTGCGTGAGGTGCTAAATAGTGATTTCAAAATACTCCAGTACAGTTCTCAGCACGTTCGAGGACGAACGTATGTTTAAGTGGGAGAGAATGTAACGACCCGACCGGCCGTTTTGAGTAATAGTGCTCCATTTAGCAGTCGGAGGCCATAAACAACTTCATTTCAGGTATTATGACTTGTACGCGTGGTCGGAATTGAATTTCGAGAAGTCCAGAGTTGATTTGGGAAGAGAATTCTCATTTCAGAAGCTTAAAGTTGAACGAATGAACTATGATTGAATTTTGAGAAAACGACCACAGAATTGGGATCTGAAGGTTCCAGCAGGTTTGCATGATGATTTCGGACTTGGGCGTATGCCCGGTGGGGGTTTTGGATAACCCGGGAGCATTTTGGCATCTATTGTGGAAGTTAGCATTTAGAAGAAACTTCATAAGTTTGGCTTGGAGTGCATTTCAATGTTATCGATGTCCGTTTGGGATTTTGAGACTGTGAATAGCTCCGTATAGTGATTCTGGAATTGGGGGCGCGATCGAAAGTGAATTCGGAGGTCCGTAGACCATTTTGAAGCCATTTGGCTAAAGATAGAAAGTTGAAGGTTCTTGGAGAGTTTGATTGGGGGGTTGACTTTTTGATATCGGGGTCAAAATCAAATTTCGGGAGTTCGTAATGTCAAATATGACTTGTGTGCAAAATTTGAAGTCAATCGGACGTGATTTGATAGGATTAAACATCGGAAGTAGAAGTCGGAAAGTTCAAAGTTCATAAAGTTTGGATTGGAGGTCGATCGATGATTTTAGCGTTGTTTGATGTGATTTGAAGCCTCGAGCAGGTCCGTAATGTGTTTTGGGATTGGTTGGTATGAATGGTTGGGGTCTCGGTGGCCCCGGGTGGATTCCGGGTGGCTAGTGGATCGAATTCGGAATTTGAAGAAGGGCTGGGCTGCTGGTGTATGGTATTTCCGCTTCTTCGGAAATGGAATCGCAGAAGCGGCCCCCGCAGAGGCTATAATTAGACCGCAGAAGCGGTTTTGGCCATCAGTGAAGAGGACCGCAGATGCGGTCGAGTAGCCGCATAAGCGGAACCGCACCTGCGGTCGGTGAGTCGCAGAAGCGGAAGGGGCAGCCTAGGAAGGTGACCACAGAAGCGGATTTTTGTCCGCATAAGTGGGACCGTAGAAGCGGTCCCTGGACCGCAAAAGCGAAAAGAGCTGGGGGCAGATTGTTGTTTTAAAAATCGGATTTCGGCTCATTTCTCTCATATTTTCATGACTTGGGCGATATTTGGGGAGCTTCAAGAGAGGGTTTTCATCTTCAACACTAAGGTATGTTATTCTCACCCATTATGAGTTGAACACATTGATTATGTATGGGTTTTAGTATGTAAATGGGTAGGAAATTGTGGGTTAGAGGAAGACCTAGAAAACTAGGGTTCTTGGATTTTGACCACGATTTTGGATATGGAAGTGAGAGAAAATCGTATATTTGAGTTCCTAAGGTCATGGGTAAACCTTACCTTCAAGAAATTTTGGATTCCGAGCATGTGGGCCAGAGGGCATTGTGGTCATTTCACAAGCGAAGTTGGAAACTTGTATAATCTGAATTGTTAACAAGTATTTGAGTATATTCTCATTAGTTTATCGTTAATTGGCTAGTTTTGGTGCATTGTGCGTTGGTTCAAGCTTTCGGAAGGATGTAGAATGCCGAATTGCGAGTCTTCGGAGCGAGGTGAGTCTCCTTTCTAATTCTGTGAGGGGGAATTTACCCCATAGGTGAGTAAAATGGTTATGTGCTCCTATTTGTGGGGGCTACGCACGCACGAGGTGACGAGAGTCCGTGCGTAGCTACTATTATGCTATTGTCCGGGTAGTTAGGACTCAAAAGCATGTATACGTGGATTAATTGTGAACGCATTGGTAGCTTAAATGGCTTAACTCACATCGAAGTAGTAAGTAAATTTCTAAAAGAATTGAACTTCATTTCTTAAATTGTTAAAGGGGAATTGATTTTATTTGAATAAATATTTCCCGATAAGTTCTTATGTGACTGATTGAGCATGTACTTTATATATGCCTGCGTCGTATGGATGATTCACGAGCAGGATATGTGTTTAATTATGGAACGGGCCGAACGCCTCGGTGATAATAGATGCATCTATGGTTTGTGCTGCTCGACCCTCGGTAGCGCACAATTTACATTCTGTTGGAGCCGGCCGTCGACCTCGGCGTGATTTGAGCATGTTTATCTATTACTTGGAGATTTGTAAATGTGGAATTGGCCCTACGTGGCTTTATATGAACTGATAAAATAATAAAGAATAAACCTTAGAAGCCCTTGATTTATTATTGGAGGTGTTTACCTGTTTTCTGGCTTCACAACTTGAACTTTTATATAAATCCATGATTTCCCTCGCATTTATAGAATATTGCTAATTGACCTCTAGTGAGTGTCGGAATTGGCCATCTCGTCTCTACCCCTTCGGGATTAGACGGGATACTCACTGAGTACACGTTGATTACGTACTCATACTACACTTTTGTGCATTTTTGTTGCACAGGTACTTGATGCATTAGCGGCCTACTGGGCGCAGAAACACGAACGATTCAGAGACTAGGTGAGCTGCAGTATGCAAGGCGGCCCGTAGCTCTCTAAAGTCTTTTCTAGTAACTGTATTTATTTTCTGTCCATTGTATTCCGGGCGGATGTTGTGCTGTATTTTATGTCTTTATCAGTAGTTGCTCATGCACTTGTGACACCGGGTTTCTGGGATGGTTTCGGTAAATCTTTGTACCAATTGGTATTATTTAAGTTTGAATTCAGGAAAAATGATCTTATTACATGTGAAATAGAAGAAAAATCTTAGATTTTCAAAGGTATTAAAAGAGGGAATTAATTGGTAATCTAATCGGCTGGCCTGACAGCGATGTCCGGTGCCACCACGACCCTTAGTGGATTTTGGGTCGTGACAATATGGTATCAGAGCACTAGGTTCCCGTCGGTCCCATGAGTCATGAGCAAGTCTAGTAGAGTCTCGCGGATCGGTACAGAGACGTCTGTACTTATCCTCGGGAGGCTGCAGGACTATTAGGAGTACTTCCCTTCTTGATTTCTTTATCGTGTGGTTCGATCCCTTTGAGGCTTATGCCCTTGATTCCTTGCCACTCAATCTTCCGCGACGCTAGCGCTGGTTATAAATAAAAAATTGAAGGTTTGCAATGGCACTACAGATGTGGTGCGAGATGATTTTTCCGGTATAGTTGATTGGACTATTATAGTCGCATTCGGAGGGAATTTATATTGTTTCAGCCCAGTAACAGAAATTCTAATAGCCTTGAGTCTAGGTACAGGTTTCCGTAATGCTTATGAGCGATTATTCCGCAGTATTGTTGTGATGGTAGGGTATTTGCCCACGTGTCGGGCAGTGAATGAATTGAATGGAGGTTTACTCAGTGTGTAATCAATGGGATTCAGTATTTTATTCCCGGCAAGGGAAAGTCAATTGAACCAAGGATGGTCAGATGTGGACTAGTGGAAGTAATGAAGCGTAGTAATTGCAAGCGTGAAGGAGTTCTCTCCTCTATTGGGGTGCTGTTGTCCTAATTGGATGTATTAAGTTTATCGGTGTTATGATCTTCTATGATCAGCCCTTGGGGCAAGATATTATGAAATGGCATTGGAAATGCAACTATCAGATATCACAGAATGCGGTGGTTCCGGACTGAATCAATATTGTAAATGTTGGTGGTTTGATAAAGACGACCTTCAGAGAGGTTTGGGATTAATAGCAAATTATGGATTCAAGTACTATGAAGATAAACTTTATTAAGGCAACAACTGAGCAGCAAGAGATGAGAAAGGATATGCGGGAAGTGTCAGGTGGAGTTTTAAACTTCTAAAATGGTCAGGCTTAAGGAGCACCGGCCGAGCAGTGGATTGAGGGAGTGAGTTTGCCCTAAGTGGGAGAGCAGCGGAACTGCGTGGGGGCTTGGTAAGGAGAAAAACTATGCACCTTAGGGGAGTCTGGGATGACTCGGGAATATTGGTGCTTGGCTATTGGCGTCTTCGAATCTGATTTGGAGTTGGTATTCTTGTGCGGCCGGGGATTTAACATAACGGAAAGGAGCCATTTAAATGGGGGAGATGTAGCAAGACCTTGAAGTGAAATGATGTTGTCGCACATTTAATGGATGTCCACGAGGGGTGAATGGAACTTGTGCAACTGGAGAGTGAGCTCGGACTCAGGTGGGGTATTCCGGCGAGCAGGTTAGCAGTCGCATGGTTGGCGAGGCTTCTGTGAAGAGTTCTACTGGATATGCAGCGAAGGGAATTGTTGTGTAAATGGTGTTAATGATTTAGAGTATTAAATTGGGTTCTACGGCAAGATATCGAGAAGGATGGCGATCGATTGCACAAGGTTATGTCAACAAGAGATTAAGAATGATGGTGAACCCCAAAGTTGTGTAATGATGGCTTCAAGCTAAGTGGGAGAGTCCCACCGCTTATGAATTGGGTTGCGTGATTAGCTACTTGCGAGGTTTCCAGTTATTATATCTTTATGGGTTATCTCAGTTACGGAGAAAGACCATAAGTGGTAGTTTGAGCAAATGAAATGTTGGAGGCATGCTATGGTTGGCCTTATTGGCTCATGTTCGGACTTGGAGGAAGGTTCAGGATTTATGTCTTGTATAGATACAGGTTCCGAAGGAAATGATTTCGCCGGGTGCCTCGTTGAGAGGGTATTCGTATTTTATGAGGTTTATGGAGTTGATTAAATTCGGGACCAAATCAGAGCGGGTGGCTCTCAGTAACGGTCCTAGTGAATTCAAGAGGTAAAGTATGGTGCCGAATGATATCAAGTTTACAGGTACAATTAAGGATCAAGCTTGGAAAGAAGCTTATGAGAAGTGGCACAGAATGTTCCGTGATGGTTGGCTTGTGATGTAGCAATTGGGAAGTATGGAATGGTTCGTAGGATTTGAGACAGCATGATCTCGCGGTTCAAGGTCACTCAGGATGAGTGTAAATGGAGTATGTTATGTGTTGAAGAGAGTTAGTATTATTTCCAAAGCACTCAAGGATAAATTGGAAGGAAAAGGGATTGATTAGCCGCAGTTGAATTTGGCATGTTGGGATCTGTGATCAGTTCATTCAGCGTGATCAGGTTGTGTGTATGATTTGTGACGGTACGTATCAGGCTTGTCAGCCGCCGCAATTGATGCTATTCAGAAGCCTCCTATTGTTATGGCTTGTTATACGGAAACAGATTCCGGAAAGGAGTATGGTGGCTTGGACCACTACTTGCAGATTTGCATATCCTACGGTTATGGGAAGTTACCTATGTGTTGCTATGATTCTCCTAAAGTGAGTTAAGCGAAAAGTTCTTATGTGAGGAAGTGTTAAAATATTAATGAGTTCGGAGCTACGATGTAAATCGTGTTCTACCGTATGTTGGCACGTTTGGTGCAACGAGTAGCATGGAAATACAAAATGACGATCAAGGTTGCAGTTTGGTGTTGACGAGGATGTCACAGGCTCGGATGAGCAAGGAAAGGGTTGAATGGTTAGAGTAAATTGGTATTGGCTTCAGAGTCACCTGAGATTGATGTTTTGTGAAAAAGTTAGTGCGACCGATGGTTGGAATGAGCAGACTCGATATTTATTTTAGAAGATTGTGGGAGCGTGTCCCACATGAAGGTTGTGTAAGTGTGGCATGTAGTTACTTGATTGACTAAAGATTTAAGCAAGTATGAGGATTGTGGTAATAACATTTGTTTGAGAAACTATGCCTGGAGGGCACTTTGTTTATTGGATTATGAACTGGGGAGGTTGCTCCGGTTATGACGGTTGTTCTTACATGTCATAAGGAAAAGAGAGTTACTATGAACCTTTGAAAGGTTATTCGCCAAGTGGGTGCAATAAAAAATCGGCTTGAGATCGATGTATTGATTTATATATGTGAACAGGGCTTTATATCAGGCCAGCTGTGTTCGCTTCAGCGAGCGTTCCCTATGGAGGAACGGTCGGGGTGTTATTTTGTCATCAGCTATTCCAGGTAATGATGTATTGCGCCGTATGAGTTATGAGACAGCTTGAGAAAATTGCTTACGTGTTGAGAATCCGCGTAGAAATGATGTGTTACGAGCAGGATGACTTTGAGACCTCAGTTGTGCTTGAGATTCGTAGCCTATAGCGCTATGTGTTTCCTCAGGGATGGTATTATGCACTTAATGTGCTTGCGATCGAAATTCGATGTTTTATTGCAATGAGCAAATCAGCTCGATGTGTATCTCCTTATGTGAGTTCTACGTGTGGATCGGGTGGCATGCCTCCATGGTTATATTGTGAGGATCGGATGGCACGCCGCCATGGTTATGCTGGGTGGATCAGGTTGCGCGCCGCAACAGTGTGATGATGAGTGTAGTTTTCTATATGCCAATTTTGTATGTCCTGCTTCTTATTTTCTAAGGAAAGTCCGTATTAGTGCGGGGGTTAGTTAATTCCTCCCAGAGTTCGATTTCCTGTTGGTGTCGTGTTCGGATTGGTGGCCTATTGGCGCATGGTAGCATCATATGAGATTTTAACAATTTCTAGGGCGGCTTATTGCCTGAGCAGCTGTATCGGATGAGACGAGATCCCTTGATATAAGATTTCTGTGCAATCCAGCTATACGAGGTATGTTACGGAAATAAGACCATTATTGGGTTCAGAATGAGGTAAGGGCCTTGTCAAGAGTGTAGACCTAATATTTTGTTGACTCGGCGATTGATTATGAATGTCAGTACATCTCTTCCGTCGTGGCAGTATGGTAAAGGTTGGAGTAAGACCTGTATATGTCATGGGGTGCAGTGGGAGCATCGGATCAGTAGGATTTTGGCTAAGTGGATCAGAGAATATTATTGTGGTCCTGTGGATTTAGTGTTGCAAAGTAAGAATTCAGCAAGGTGATGTCGTTATGTTTGAGTACAGCGTGTAGTGATTGATATGGCGATCGTATGTTAGAAATAGGCCTGGCATAGGATTTCGGATGTTAGAATTGGGCTCTAAGGCTTATTTGCTTGAATAAAAGGGAACATTTTCAGAATTTATCGAGCTTATGTGCTCAGCTAAGACTTGGTAGCACGGGAAGGTGCGTGAGGTGCTAAACAGTGATTTCAGACTACTGCAGTACAGTTCTCAGCACGTTCGAGGACGAATGTATGTTTAAGTGGGAGAGAATGTAATGACCCGACCGGTCGTTTTGAGTACTAACGCTCCGTTCAGCAGTCGGAGGCCATGAACAACTTCATTTCAGGTATTATGACTTGTACGCGTGGTCGGAATTGAATTTCGAGAATTCTAAAGTTGATTTGGGAAGAGAATTCTCATTTCAGAAGCTTAAAGTTGAAAGAATGAACTATGATTGAATTTTGAGAAAACAATCTCGGAATCGGGATCTGAAGGTTCCAGCAGGTTCGTATGATGATTTCGGACTTGGGCGTATGCCCGGTGCGGGTTTTGGATAACCCGAGAGCGTTTTGGCGTCTATTGTGGAAGTTAGAATTTTGAAGAAACTTCATAAGTTTGGCTTGGAGTGCATTTCAGTGTTATCGATGTCCGTTTGGGATTCTGAGAATGTGAATAGCTCCGTATAGTGATTCTGAAATTGGGGGCGCGATCGGAAGTGAATTCAGAGGTCTGTAGACCATTTTAAGCCATTTGGCTAAAGATAGAAAGTTGAAGGTTTTTGGAGAGTTTGACCGGGGGGTTGACTTTTTGATATCGGGGTCGGAATTAAATTTCGAGAGTCCGTAATGTCAAATATGACTTGTGTGCAAAATTTGAAGTCAATCGAACGTGATTTGATAGGATTAAACATCGGAAGTAGAAGTCGGAAAGTTCAAAGTTCATAAAGTTTGGATTGGAGGTCGATCGATGATTTTAGCGTTGTTTGATGTGATTTGAAGCCTCGAGTAGGTCCGTAATGTGTTTTGATATTGGTTGGTATGATTGGTTGGGGTCCCGGGGGCCCCAGGGGCCCCAGGTGGATTTCGGGTGGCTAGCGGATCGAATTCGGAGTTTGAAGAAGGGATGGGCTGCTAGTATCTGGTATTTCCGCTTCTGCGGAAATGGAACCGCAGAAGCGGCCCTCGCAGAGGCGATAATTGGACCGCAGAAGCGGTTTTGGCCATTAGTAAAAAGGACCGCAGATGCGGTAGAGTAGCCGTATAAGCGGAACCGCACCTGCGGTCGGTGAGTCGCAGAAGCGGAAGGAGCAGCCTAGGAAGGTGACCGCAGAAGCAAATTTTTGTCCGCATAAGCGGGACCGCAGAATCGGTCCCTGGACCGCAAAAGCGGAAAGAGCTGGGGGCAGATTGTTGTTTTAAAAATCGGATTTTGGCTAATTTCTCTCATATTTTCATGACTTGGGCGATATTTGGGGAGCTTCAAGAGAGGGTTTTCATCTTCAACACTAAGGTATGTTATTCTCACCCATTATGAGTTGAATACATTGATTATGTATGGGTTTTAGTATGTAAATGGGTAGGAAATTGAGGGTTAGAGGAAGACCTAGAAAACTAGGGTTCTTGGAATTTGACCACGATTTTGGATATGGAATTGAGAGAAAATCGTATATTTGAGTTCCTAAGGTCATGGGTAAACCTTACCTTCAAAAAATTTTGGATTCCGAGTACGTGGGCCCGAGGGCATTGTGGTCATTTCACAAGCGGAGGTGGGAACTTGTATAATCTGAATTGTTAACAAGTATTTGAGTATATTCTCATTAATTTATCGTTAATTGGCTAGTTTTGGTGTATTGTGCGTTGGTTCAAGCTTTCGGAAGGATGTAGAATGCTAAATTGCGAGTCTTCGGAGCGAGGTGAGTCTCCTTTCTAATTCTGTGAGGGGGAATTTACCCCATAGGTGAGTAAAATGGTTATGTGCTCCTATTTGTGGGGGCTACGCACGCACGAGGTGA
>MU758663.1:13141-23492 GCA_026770625.1 Nicotiana glauca
TTAGTAAGTAAATTTCTAAAAGAATTAAACTTCATTTCTTAAATTGTTAAAGGGGAATTGGTTTTATTTGAATAAATATTTTCCGATAAGTTCTTATGTGACTGATTGAGCATGTAATTTATGTGTTCCTGCGTCGCATGGATGATTCGCGAGCAGGATATGTGTTTAATTATGGAACAGGCTGAACGCCTCGGTGATAATAGATGCATCTATGGTTCGTGCCGCTCGACCCTCGGTAGTGCACAATTTACATTCTGTTGGAACGGGCCGTTGACCTCGGCATGATTTGCGCATGTTTATCTATTACTTGGAGATTTGTAAATGTGGAATTGGACCTACGTGGCTTTATATGAACTCATAAAATAATAAAGAATAAACCTTAGAAGCCCTTGATTTGTTATTGGAGGTGTTTACCTATTTTCCGGCTTCACGACTTGAACTTTTATATAAATCCATGATTTCTCTTGCATTTATAGAATATTGCTAATTGACCTCTAGTGAGTGTCGGAATTGGCCATCTCGTCTCTACCCCTTCGGGATTAGGCGGGATACTCACTGAGTACACGTTGATTACGTACTCATAATACACTTCTGTGCATTTTTGTTGCACAGGTACTTGATGCATTAGCGGCCTACTGGGCGCAGAAACATGGACGATTCAGAGACTAGGTGAGCTGCAGTATGCAAGGCAGCCCGTAGCTCTCTAAAGTCATTTCTAGTAACTGTATTTCTTTTCTGTCAATTGTATTCCGGACGGATGTTGTGCTGTATTTTATGTCTTTATCAGCAGTTGCTCATGCACTTGTGACACCGGGTTCTGGGATGGTTTTGGTAAATCTTTGTACCAATTGGTATTATTTAAGTTTGAATTCAGGAAAAATAATCTTATTACATGTGAAACAGAAGAAAAATCTTAGATTTTTAAAGGTATTAAAAGAGGTAATTAATTGGTAATCTAATCGGCTGGCCTGACAGCGATGTCCGGCGCCACCACAACCCTTAGTGGATTTTGGGTCGTGACATTGAGTCTATTGTGCGTAATCTTACATTGCATTTCTGCAAGAGGTTGTTTTCACAGTTTGAGCCCGTGACCTCCTAGTCAAACGACAGCAACCCGCATCGTTGCACCAAGGCTCCCCTTAAAAATACTCAAACTCGAAATGAACATAAAATAATCAACAGTAAACATCTATCAAGACAGCATGCTTAAATCAAGCAAGTGACAACAAATCCATGAATCACTAAAATTAACCATTTTACTTCTGACATTCTTACAAATACAATTATCAATCACCTGTAAAAGTCCTAGCATCTTCAAGTTAGGAGTCTGGCTAATAACCACAAATAGTGCACCTGCTCCAAATAAGATAACAAATATTTAGATTCAAATCACTAAACCTTCTTAAGGTAGAATTATCATAGCTTCAAACACTCGAGAAAACTGAAAACACACAAAAGTATATGTAAATAACAACCTTTAAGTAATAGCACCATCAGTCCCTAATGTATTTTATACAGTTTTTAGGAGCTAAATTGAAAATGTGTATTAAAGGGCAGTCTGGTGCACTAAGCTTCCGCTATGTGCAGGGTCCGAGGAAGGGTCGGACTACAAGGATCTATTGTACGCAGCTTTACACTGAATTTCTGCTAGAGGCTATTTTCACCGCTTGAACCCGCGGCAGCAACTTTACCAAACTTAAGTTCAATATTATGCCTGCAGAATGTAATTCTCTACCGTGGCTTTGTTAGTTGGTATGTAATAAAAAATAAGATTGACTAAAGGCAAAAGGACCTCATAAGTATGAGCTCAGATCGATGTCACGACCCGGATTTTCCACCATCGGGAGTCGTGATGGCGCCTACTGTCGGAGCTAGGCAAGCCAAGCATTAAAACCTTTTCGGATAACAACACAACAGTAATAGCAATAATAAACCTTCAAATAAAAGCAGAGGTCTTTCATAGCATAAATAACTGGAAACCAAAAATACGGAAGTTTAACATTTCACTACCCAAGGCTGGAGTCGCTATCTTACGGACTACTAATGAATGCTACAAACAAGTCTGAATAGAAAAATACATCGTGTCTGTCTCGGTACAATGAAAACAAATAGAAAATATGGAAAGGGACTCCGACCTGCGAACGCAACTAGGCTACCTCGTAGTCCCTGGACTGAAGTCAGCTCCCACTCAATGCGCTACTGTGGTAGTCCAAAAGCTGCTCCGGTCCCGTGATCTGTGCAACAAGCACAGAAGTGTAGCATCAGCACAACTGACCCCATGTGCTGGTAAGTGCCTGGCCTAACCCCGGCGAAGTAGTGACGAGGCTAGACAGGACTACTAATTCAACCTGTGCAGTTCAATATATATATATATATATGCAATAAAAGAAAAGAATACCGAAGTTAAACAGTTAAAAGGGAGGGAAGCATGCTATGAGGGAGTATAATTCGGATATAAAGTCAACGCCTTAAGTAAGAAACAGGGCAATAACAATGATTAAACAAAAGCAGGAAAATCAACAGTTGCACGGCATCAACCTTCGTGCTTTTATTCTCATTATCACCAAAAGCAATCAAATAAAATGCACGGCATCACCCTTCGCACTTTCTCTCACATAACTCTCATTTCATAGCATGGAATGATCCTTCGTGCAAATATAGTCAAATCAGAGCACGGAATGTCCCTTCATGCATAAATAATCAAAACATGGCGTGGAATGACCCTTCATGCAAATATAATCAAAATACGGCACGGAATGACCCTTCGTGCAAATACAATTAAAATATGGCACGGAATGACCCTTCATGCAAATATAATCAAACATGGCACGGAATGACCCTTCGTGCATTATCACTCTTCCTCACCCAAACAACAATCACAACCAAACGGGCGAGGGAATAAGAAAATAATAAGAAATGTCCCGGCAAGGGAAAAACACAATTAAACAGCTAAATCCCCGCAAGGGAGCAACAATAACAACTTTCACATCCCGGCAAGGGAGATAATCAACATACTCAAACTATCCCGGCAAGGGATTAATCACATATCTTTCCATTTCTTTCATTTCTTACTCAATAGTATTTTTATCATTCGATCCAACACTCCAAAGAATTCACAATTCATAACTAATACTCATACTCTTCACGATATGTAGAATTCATCAATTAGCATGGAAGAGTCCCAAAATATCAGAATAAGTACAAACAAGAACCCACGGTCATGCTAGACACCAGTGTATAGATGCTCGTCACCACGCCTATACCCCATACTTGATCATTTAGCAATTAGCAATTTATAACACTTTAATCCTATTCCCTCAAGCCAAAGTTAGATCAAACACTTACCTCGGTCCAAAGAATAGCAATCAATCCTCAATTACCGCCTTTCCTCTATAATCCGACTCCAAAATAATGATATCTAGGCATAATTAATTCAATAGCATCAATAAAGGCTCAACAACATAATCCCATAGCCTAGAAATGAGTTTTCTAGCATTCTTCCAAAAATACCCAAAATTCGACATCGGGCCCACATGGTCCAAACATGAGGCTCGGACCAAAACCTAGTCACCCATAACCCCACGAGTTCAAATATATAATTTATTTTAAGATCCGACCCCAAATTGAGGTTGAATCACCCAAAATTCCCAAAACCCTGACTCTACCCAAAACCCCTAATTTCTACCTTGATTTCATAATTTAGGGCTAGGATTTCAGTAGTTAATGAAGGAAATTGAAGAAAACAAGTTAAATAATGCTTACCCAAGAAGTTTTGATGAAGAAGTGCTCTAAAATTCGCCCTAGGACTTTGGAGAAGGAAGAGCTCCTGAAGGGTTATGTTTTTCCCGTCACTGGTTCTGTTTTTGACTTAAAAATTCGCTGGGCAAAATTGCCCTTCGCGTTCGCGGGAAAGGGGTCGCGTTCGCGAAGGGTAAACTGGGCAATACATCGCTAACGCGTGAAAGGGAACGTGAATGCGTAGAAAAAAATGCTGGGGGTCCAGGGGCTGTTATACGTGAACGCGATAGGGGAATCGCGAACGCGGTGAAGGGGGGGGTTTGTAACTACGCAAACGCGGGTAGACCCACGCGAACGCGTTGAATAGACTGGTTAAGTTACACGTTCACGAGATGAAGGATGCGAACGCGAAGAAGGAACCTCTGGGGGCCTTGAACTTGGCTTACGCGATCGCGATAGGGATGACGCGAATGCGAAGGAGGGGAACATCAAAGCACTGCGAACGCGAGCCTGTGGCTGCGTTCTCGAAGAACAAATTGTCTGTGTAAAAATGCAGCAAAAATCTGATCCTTTCCTAAGTGTAAAAACACCCGGAACCACCTCCAATTCACTCCCGAGCCCTCGGGGCCCCTAACCAAATACACACACTAACTCAACAACACCCTACGAACTTACTCAAGCGATCAAACCGCCAAAATAACATCAAAATCATTGCATCAAGCCTCAAAACTCATTATTTTTCTTCTAAACTTCATAAACTTTCAAACTTGGAACTCATAGTCCGAAATACGTCAAACGACGTCCGATTTCGATCAAACTTCACAGAAAGCGCTTAAACAATATATAAGACTTGTACCAGGTGTCGGAACCAATATACGAGCCCGATACCATAGTCTTTTAATCAATTTTCATTTCCATTTTCCTTAACAATTTTAGAAAAATAATTTAACAGAAAAATTCTTTTACTCGGGTTCTAGACCTCGGATTTCGACTCCGGGCACATGCTCGAGTCCTATATTTTTCTACGGACCTTCTGGGACCGTCAAATCACGGGTCCGGGTCTGTTTACCAAAAATATTGACCGAAGTCAACTTTAATCATATTAATATCAAAATTCTTCAAATTTTTCACAGATTTCACATATTTTAACATAAAAGCTTTTCGACTACGCGTCCGAACTGCGCACACAAATCGAGACAACTATAAGTGAGGTTTTAAAGGCATCGAAAGTGCGGAATAAGGAAAAAATCCGGTGATGACCCCTTTGGGCCGTCACAATCGAATATTGTATTTAGATGGTCTCCAAACTTCAAAGAGGAAGACGACTACAGAAAAACTGCAAATATTTTTCACAGCAAGAGTTTCGTTTTCTCCATTATCACTAATTTTGGACTATAGGCATGGGTTTCTCTGTTTCTTCTACCGAGAATGTTATTTTAGGACTCTAAACAGTAGAAATTAAAATTAATCCCAGAAAACCAGATTAGATAGCGACTGTAGGGTTTAAATACTACTCTTTTCCTTGAAATAATGAAAATGAAAAAGAATAAAACTTACACACGCATACATAAAAATAGTAGATCTGAATGTACAAAACTATACATGTGCAACAACAGTATATTCAATTCGAATCTCTAACCACAAACACATACATTCAAAACCCTAGATACAAAAACATACGCACAAAAATTGTCACCATTCAAGAAATTCATGAAATACAAAAAAAAAAATTGAAAATAAAGAAATTAAGGTCTAGATCTGAATTTTTTTACCTTTTGATTTTGAAGAGATAGAGACACTGAGTTCAGAGCTCCTTCAGAGATTCGACACGGTTCTTCAAACCTTTGAAGATCCGATTTCAAAGCTTTGATTATCGGCTTTTCTAAAAGAGGTTTGTTGCTCGCATAGAGATTTCAGAGACGATGTGTTCGAGAGAAGCTTCGATATGTTCTACTTTTGACAAAAACAACATACTCATAAAATTAGAATATAAAAAGACTTAAAAAGGACTTGGGAAAGTGGGGAGGGAATTGAAAACCGTCTCTATAGCTAATATTTTTAATGAACCGTTGTTGTAGAGGAATTACTGGAACAATTAGAGTAACAGTTCTCATTAAATACATCTATTGCAACGGTTATTATAGATAATGCAACGGTTTCATTGCAAAAGTGTTCCGAGAGGATCAAGATACTTTAGCAACGGTTCCAACCGTTACCATAGACGGTCTATTGCAACAATTGTACAATTGTTGCAGAAAAAACTGTGGCCATAGGTCCAATTTCCAGTAGTTTTTCTTATTAAACTAGCTAGGTATTAAATATTTGAAATTGATTAATATTTTAACTTATGTGGATTGTACTAATTGAGAAATAAATCCGTTTTTCAATACTTGTAAAATCAATATGAGAAAGATTTTGTAGGGCGCCTACAATTAATTTCTTATTAACTGAAAATATTAGACATACAATCACATATCAAGTTAAATCTAAATTAAAATAGTTTCAACACAACAATTAAATATGCATTTTAATTTTATTATTCTAATCATACAAAAGAATTAATTTTTCCCTCTAAATATTTTATCCTAAATCAAAGCCTTGTTTTCTATTAGAGAGATTAGAGAGAATAAACTAAAATCACGTCCCTTTTCTATTACAGAGATTAGAGAGCAATGGGAAGAAAAATTGCGAATGATACTTGCATAACAAGGTCTATAACAAAATGATACAATCTAACGGTAAGTAATTTAGACTTTTATTGTAACGACCCGACTGGTCGTTTTGCGTTTTAGAACCCCGTTCCCCTAGATAAAACCTTCCGTATTTGCCTTAGCTAATTTATGACTTGCGGGAGAGCGATTGGTTCGGGAGTTGGAAGAGTTTTGAGTAAAAATATGTCCATTTATTTCTTTAAGATTTTCTTAAAAGGCCAAGTTTGACTTCGGTCAACTTTCTTGGGAAATGGACCCGGATTCATAATTTGACGGTCCCAAAGGATCCTTGGGAAAATATGAGACCTGTGCGTATGTCAGGAATCGAATTTGGAGGTCACTAGCCCGAGTAATGAATTTTTATGTGAAAATTATTAAATTGAAGTTTTAAAGAATTAAAGAACTAAGTAATCATTGATTTCCTAGGTACCAGGCTCAAATTTTGGTTCCGAAACTTGGTACAGGTCCGAAATATCAGTTAAGACTTGCCCGTAAAATTTGGTGTCAATATGAGTAGTTTAAGGGCGTTTTGACCTGTTAGAGGAGAATTAAGAACTTGAAGATTCAATAGTTTGATTCATTTGATTTTAGGGGGTGATTCCAAGATTTAGCGTTATTTTGGGAGTTCCGAGGGTTCGAGTAGGCCCACCTCGTGATTTCAGACTTGTCGATATGTTCAGGCGGGGCTCGGGAGCCCCGAGCATCAAACGAGCGAGGTTCGAGCTAAGTAAGAAAATTGAAGAAGAGCTGAAGTTGTTGCTTCTGTCATAACTGCATCTACGGTTGTTGGACCGCAGACGCGGTCAGCCCATCGCAAAAGTGGAAAGGGCCAGGCCAAGGAGAAACCGCAGAAGCAGCCCAGAGACCGCAGAAGCGGTTCCGCTTAAGCGACCCCCAGACCGTAGAAGCGGTCCAACTCCTTAGGCCCAAATTCGCAGAAGCGGCTCGAAATCCGCAGAAGTGGACCCACAAAAGCAGGCACCTAACCGCAGAAGCGGTCCAGGCTTCTTGGGACATCTCCGCAAAAGCGGGCCTTTTTCCGCAGAAGCGGTCATGGCACCGCAGAAGCGAAAATCGCTGGGGCCGAGAGTTCATTTAATTCAAACTCAAAGCCATTTATTTCTTTCACATTTTCACACTTGGGCGATTTGGGTACTTCCAAAGAGAGGGTTTTAACATAACATTGTAAGGTAAGTAATTCCCATTCATCCTTAGCTTAAATACATGTACATTAGGTAGATTATACACTAAAAACTAAGTAAAATTCAAGGGTTAGAGCTAGACCAAAGGTTTTAATAAAACTAAGATTTAATCATGAAGTTTGTTATGAAATAGACTAGAAATCATATATCATTGATCCTTAGGTTGTAGAGAACAATTTCCTTCAAAAAATCTCGGAATCCGGGCAAGTAGGCCCGAGGTTGAAATTTAGGAAATTCATGCAAATGGTTAGGGAATTGCTTAAATAACTAGGGATTGATCTTGTAAGCCTTTATTGACCAGTTCTTAATTATTTTAACTAGTTTGGGATCGTTCGGCTCTGAATTGAGAGTTTGGGCATGTTCTTGGTATCAGAAGTGCGCTTCAGAGCGAGGTGAGTCTCCTTTCTAACCTTGTAAGAGGGAATTGTCCCCATAGGTATAATAATTGAATTCATTGTCATTGTATTCGGGGGCTACATATGCACTAGGTGACGAGAGTCCGTACGTAGTGACTATTATGTTAAGTCCGGGTAGTTTAGGACCTACAAGTATGCTCTACGTGACATTCTAGTATGTGTTGATTAATTCGGATTTATATGAACTACTTTGAGTAGGAAGAATGAGACAAGAGGATGACCCTTATCCTGTTAGGCTTTTAAAGGAAAATACTTGGTATTTCTGTGTATGGCTACTCCTCACGTACATGTTAATTGTTAATGTTGCTTGTTAATGAGTTTATTTTCTATTTGACCGCATCGCACAGGTGATTCGCGAGCGGGGTAATAGATGCATCTATGGTTCGAGCCGTTCGACCCTCGGTAGTGCACAATTTATTTTATGTTGGACCAGGCCGTACGTTCCACAGTGATTATTTGCATGTGTTTTGCTTAGAAATCCTTCAAGGGCTGAGATACATATTTGCTTAGACTATATAGAAGCATTCTTGTTAGTGTTAGGGAAAGAACTGTTACTCCATGACTATTAAATGTAAATATCTTGAGATATCCATGTTTATTATAAACTCTTCTCATATTTATTGACCCTAGTAAGTATCAAGTCGACCTCTCGTCTCTACTTCTTCGAGATTAGACGGGATACTAACTGAGTACATATTTTTTTATGTACTCATACTACACTTATGTACTTAATTGTGCAGGATCTGAGGCAGGTGGATCTGGTTATCATTCCGGTGCGTATCCGTGAGCAGACTTGTGACTTCTACGGTGAGCTGCTTTCCCTCCATGTCGACTCGTAACCGAAGAAGTCTTTCTTTATATTTCTATTTTCTATCTATTTGGACTCAGACAGTAGGATAGTATGATATTCTTTTAGATGTATATTCTACTAGTTTCCCGTAGCTTGTGACACCAGGTTCTGGCACACTCTTTGGTAGACGATTTTTTTGGGTTGTGTGATTATATCACTTATAGTATTTCGCTCTTCTAGTTTAAATTCCAAGTTAAGTGTTTATTCCACTTCTTTCTAATTAAAAGCAACATATGAATTTTAGTAATGTTCCGCAATGGCTTGTCTAATAAGGGTCAGGCGCCTTCATGACCTATTGTGGAAATGGGTCGTGACAATATGGTATCAGAGCACTAGGTTCACGAGGTCTCACGAGTTATGGGCAAACCTGATAGAGTCTTTTTGATTGGTACGGAGACGTCTGTATTTATCTTCGGGAGGCTATAGGGTATTAGGAAAGACTACTCTTTATTCATTTCATGTTGTGCAGTGCATAGTGTACTAAATTTCCCTCTTCTATTCTCTCACGGATTGTGAGAACTCGCACCGCTGATGTTATGGACACGGGAGGAGCTGCTCCCCCCGTTGCTAGAGGCCGAGGTAGAGGCCGGGGGAGGGCACCGGCCCGCGGTAGGGGATGAGGGTATCTCAGAGCCGTTCCAGTTGCACCACCGGCAGATCCCGTGGAGGACCCTATTATCGAGGAGCAGGGCGAGGTGCCCATAGCTGAGCCTACCCCGGCGGATTTTATGACAGCACCGGGATTTTAGGAGGTCATGGGCCGCATGTTACGGTTCATGGACACTATGACTCAGGATGGTTTATTTCCAGCTGACCCAGCTACTTCGCAGGCAAGAGGGGGAGCCCAGACCCCTACTGTTCAGGCTCCAGGTCACGCAGCTGCAGTGTATCAGACTCCGAGTGCACTACCTGCGGATGGGGCTTAGCCAGTTACTGCAGTGGCACCCCAACTCAAGCCAGCTGCGGATGATGATCCACAGAAGTTATTGGACAGATGGACTAGGCTTCATCCTCCAGTCTTCGGGGGCGAGCATCATGAGGATGCTCATGACTTCATAGACAGGTGTAGGGACAGGCTGCACAACATGAGGATATTGGAGCCGCATTGAGTTGACTTCACTACTTTTCAGCTTGAGGACAGGGCACGCAGATGTTGGCAGTCCTATGTACTTGGAAGACCAGCAGGTTCTCCCCCCTCACTTGGGGTCAGTTCACTCAGTTATTCCTGGATCGATACATTCCGCTCTCTGAGAGGGAAGAGCTGCTGTCACACCTTCTTTTTCGCTACTACACCCCTTGAGGGGTATAATAAAGGGAGTTTTTCTAATTAAAGGATAATCAAAATGGGATTCATTTTATTAAGAGATTCAGAGTCGCCACTTGGGAGATTTATGGTGTCCCAAGTCACCGGTTTGAATCCCGAATCGAGGAAAA
>MU758663.1:33192-48696 GCA_026770625.1 Nicotiana glauca
TTAGTGGTGGTTTAGGGGTGAGGAGGTTGTTGTGGTGAGGTGGTGTTAACTTGGGAAAGTTTGGAAGTGGCGCCACCACAGGGGAATCTCGTGGCGGCGCTAGGGTTCTTTGCTTCGATTCAATATTCGAGAGGCTCTGGGATGATTCGAGGGGAAGGGTTTAAAGGATTGGGATGGGGAGGTTGAGGGTGTTCCGGGGTGTTATTCTGGTGGCCATCGAAGCCGGCGCTGGAAAAATCGTTTGGTTTTTCGGATATTTGAAGGGCTGGGCTAAGAGTTGAGGTAAACAGATAGTATATCGGGGATGAGGGGGTTATGATGAACGCATGGTGTAAATTTGGGGGTTATTGGGCTACCGAAACCGCCATAAGGTGATTTCCGGTGGGCGGAGTAGGGTGGTGGGAGGCAGAGAGAGACGGGCTGGTCTCTGAGTTGTTAGAGACGAGAGAGGGGAGATCTGAAGGGGGGCTGGGGGCTATTTGGGATATTTATATGGGAGGGTTGAGTGAATTCAAGCCATTAGATCTGATGAGATCGACGGTTTGGATCACTTTACTTATATAAAAGGGGGCCGTTTGGTCTTAGTAGGGGACTGGGTCGGTCCGGGAAAATGGGTTGGGGTCGGGTCTCGGTTATGAGGTGTCTTTGGACCATTGGATGAGTGAGATTCAATTGCTCAGATCTTTAGTCTTGAAACGACGTAGTTTCATTTCAATACTACGTCGTTTTAAAGGCTTCAGAGATGGATGGTTTGGACCGGGTATGCCATTGGTTTTTGGGCTGGTTTGGGCGAAATTGTTTGGGCTGGCCTAGTTTAAATTAAAAATGGCCCAAACCAAATCTTCCTCTCTTTTATTAAATTCTTCTTTAAATTTCTTTTTCCCTTTTTCCAAAACTAAGATCCTAAAATCCTAAATTAAATTATAAAACCCATTGACTTATAAATGCTAATTAATTCTAGATAACAATTATCACAAATAATTAAGTACCAAATCACACAATTAAACAATAAAAATGCAAAGTACGTTATTTTTTTGTAATTTTTTATTTTTTATAAATCAATTACTTACTTAATCAATCCTAGTTGTAAAATTGAAACCTAAATGTAAATGCAACATGTTTTTTTTGTATTTATTATTTTTTTCTATTAATTTAAACAAAATAAACATGTACATGCAAATGCAAACAATGACGGAAAATACCACAAAAATCCATAAAATTGCAAACGAAGAAAAATTATTTTATTTTGAATTTTCTGGGAGTAATTCACGTAGGGCAAAAATCACGTGCTCACAGCTGCCCCTCTTTGTCCGGAAATACGAAGAGTTTTCGTGCAAAGATAAAGTGAGCGGATAAGAGCGATTTTTCCCATTTGAATATTCCGTGTGAAGCATTTTTGAAAGATTTGACCGAACCTTTGCTTCAAAAGTCTCCTACATATCCTTGGCTAAAAAGGAATCAGGTCAATGTAGTTCGGAAAGTTTTGGTAGCTGGGACTACCATGAAGCTGTTATGTTTACTGTTGCTGCTACTGCTGCTTGCTGACCCCTTATTACACCAAACTATAAGAAAAATAAAGAAGCTAGACTAGACTATTAGTCTATGAACTACTAAATCCTATCTGGACCTTCAAACTCGCTCTTGTTTCTTGTTGTCTTGTTGTCTTGTATTCTTTACAGCAATTCCTTTGTTGCTGCCTTGCACCGATTTCTTGACTTGGATTGTATTCCTCCGCTCTCCAGGCAGGCTCCTGACTTCAAAACTCTAAAATGTGCACCTCTGTCCTTCAGGCGGGCTCCTGACTTCAACAACTTAACAATTACACCTCTGTTCTCCAGGCGGGCTCCTGACTTCAAAACTTTTAAAAATTGCACCTCTGTTCTCCAGGCGGGCTCCTGACTTCACAACTTTTAAATTACACCTCTGTTCTCTAGGCGGGCTCCTGATTTCGCAACTTTTTTTAAAAAACATTATACCTCTAGTCTCCAGGCGGGCTCCTGACTTCACAACTTTTAAAAAATTACACCTCTGTTCTCCAGGCGGGCTCCTGAGTTAGAAACTTAAAAAATTACACCTCTGTTCTCCGGGCGGGCTCCTGACTTCAAAACTTTAAAATTGCACCTATGTTATCCAGGAGGGCTCCTGACTTCAAAACTTTAAAATTGCACCTCTGTTCTCCAGGCGAGCTCCTGACTTTAAAACTTTAAAAATTACACCTTTGTTCTCCGGGTGGGCTCCTGACTTCAACACTTTTTAAAAATTAAACCTTTGTTCTCCAGGCGGGCTCCTGACTTCAACACCTTTTTTAAAAATTACACCTCTGTTCTCCAGGCAGGCTCCTGACTTCAAAAACTTTAAAATTACACCTCTGTTCTCCAGGCGGGCTCCTGACTTCAACACTTTTAAAAATTACACCTCTGTTCTCCAGGCGGGCTCCTGACTTCACAATTTAACTATTACACCTCTGTTCTCCAGGAGGGCTCCTGACTTCACAACTTTTAAAATTACACCTCTGTTCTCTAGGCGAGCTCCTGACTCCGCAACTTTTAAAATTATACCTCTGTTCTCCACGAGGGATCCTGAGCTCACAACATTTACTGTCTTCTTTTGTTACTTGACATTGTTTTCCCTCGCATTTTGAACCATTTTTCCTTGATACTTGAATTGTCTTCCTTCGAAACTGCTTTCCCTTAAAACTTGGATTGTCTTCCTTCAAAACTGCTTTCCCTTAAAACTTAAGCTAACTTGCTCTCCCTT
The DNA here is from genome assembly GCA_026770625.1 of Nicotiana glauca. Classification (NCBI taxonomy): domain Eukaryota; kingdom Viridiplantae; phylum Streptophyta; class Magnoliopsida; order Solanales; family Solanaceae; genus Nicotiana; species Nicotiana glauca. The sequence continues at coordinate 35,950 of MU758663.1, forward strand.
GAAACTTGAGTTTCTCCCTTCGAAACTGCTTTTTCCTTAAAACTTTAATTGTTTTCCCTGTTTTGTTTGGTGTTTGCCTTTTCTTACGGTGGATTTCTCCAAAACAACCGAGATTTTCTGCCCCTGTTTCAATTCATAGAAAATCTCGTCAGTTTAAATGTGGTGGTTGGTTGTGATGCTCTTGCTAGGGATGTTTTTTTTCTTTGATCCTTTCCATGTTATGCTTCGTCCGACTGCCTTGAGATTGGTTGAAAACTTCCGACCTTCTGACTACTCCTTAGTTACAAACTTCCCAACTATTATTTCTAGTCTGCTTATCTGACCCCATATATTTCCCATGACCGCTGATTTCTACTCGAAGATCTTGCCTGTTTATTGACTAACCACTTTTTCTGTCATCCGTATCCCTGAAATGTCGTTTCTTCGTTTGGACCCAATATCCTCTGTTTGTTGCAGTGCTCATGAACCGGCATCTTCCCGACCTTTGTGTCTCACATGAATCCCGAATCACGTCCATTTTCCCCACTCTGTATGTACGTTGCTCTTTTTTCGTGAAAAGTTTTCTGCGCTATCAACAATACTTCCTGTCCCTATTTCAAACACAAAGAAAAAGTCAGTCAGTTTAGAGTGTGGTGATTGGATGTGATATTCCTACTGGGGATGGTTTTTCCCTTCTCTCCTTTCCATACTTGGTTTTGTCCGACTGCCTTGACCTCGGTCGAGAATTTCTGACCCTCTGACTAAAACTTCAAAATTGTTGCTTTCTGCTTCTAGCCTTTCTTATCTGATCCCCATTCCCTTCACAGAATCTCAGACCATTCATCATTTAGATTTCTAATGATGCCTTTCATGTCTCATCATATCATCGTCGGTCTGTCCTAGCCACATTCGCTTCACACCATATTGGAAATTGGTAGTAAGCTTTGAAATTCCTTCTTATTTGTTAGAATCAATTTGTTATTTTAAAAACCTTAGCCAAAAAGAAAAGAAATGCAATGATTTCAAAAGATAAGAATAAAAGAGTAAATCTTCCTTTAGAAGGCTGTTTGAGAAGAGAAAAAGGACTTATCTGAATGGGATGACCGATCCTAATGATCATGTTATGCATTTCGGATTAATCAATCCAGTCTATTCAATTCAATTGATTTCCAGTTGTCTCGCTCTTGCCTCAAAATTATCACGATCCAATTCTATCTTTGTTTTGCTTGATGCCTCGACGGATTTCTGTCGTCAACCCTAACTTGTTCGTTCCTTTCTCAGTTCTTTGTCGCCTTATGGAGACTGTGAAGGTTTTCACCAATAAGACTCTCTCATTTTTTGGACTTCTCTCAACTTACATCGCCTTTCAGTGCCCTTGCGGGTTTTCACTAACAAGACTCTCTCATGGTTGGACTTCTCTCAACTTACGTCGCCTTACAGTGCCCTTGCAGGTTTTCACTAATAAGACTCTCTCATTTTTGGACTTTTCTCAACTTACATCGCCTTACAGTGCCCTTGCGGGTTTTCACTAATAAGACTCTCTTATTTTTCATTTTTCTTGCTTAAACCGGAGTATTGCCTCTGATATGCATTATTTATACTTACTTGACTTGGCACCCTTCGAAGACTGATCGGGAGGTCTTTCTTTGGATGTTAATACGGGTTCTTGGATAGGTTTGGAAAGGAAAGGGCATCGAAAAGTTCAAATCAAATCCAACGGGTTAGAATTACAACTTTTGGAACCAACTTTCTCATTTCAAACATAACTTCTGCCCCAGTTTCGTGCTTGGGGACCTTTTGAGTTTTACTTCCCTGTGATCGAGCCGTGAAACTGCCTACATATCCTTAAGAGGAATCAGGTCAAACGTAGTTCCCTCGAATTCCTTGTTGTTACAATTTTTTTTTCTTTTCCTTTATTATTATTTTTTCTTTTATATTTTCCTTTTCTTTATATTTTTTCTTTCTTCTCTTCTCTTTTTTTCTTGGCTATTGATTCCAAAAGAGGGTACGGAATAAAATAAATAAGGCTCAAAAGGGTGAACAAAGGGTAAAGTCTTTAGATAGCAGAACAAATTGCCTTCGTCATTTCAAACTTCGAGATAATGCCAAGTACAAACAATTAGTGATCATACTAAGAAATCATACATAATATCTCTTGACTGCATCAGAATGGATAACCATATCTATGCATTTTCCTTCAATATCTATTAAACATAAAGCGCCATTGGATAATACTCTGGTCACAATGAACGGTCCTTGCCAGTTCGGGGTGAACTTGCCCTTTGCTTTAGCCTGATGTGGAAAGATCCGTTTCAACACTTGTTGCCCCACTTCAAACCTCCTAGGATGCACTTTCTTGTTATATGCTCTTGCCATCCTCTTTTAGTACAATTGGCCATGACATACTGCTGCCAATCTTTTTTCATCAATTAAACTCAACTGCTCCAAACGGGTTTTGACCCACTCACCATCATTAATCTCAGCTTCGGCGACGATCCTAAGAGATGGGATTTCAACTTCTGCAGGGATCACTACTTCAGTGCCATATACCAGCAGATAAGGAGTTGCACCTACTGAAGTACGAACAGTAGTGCGATAACCCAATAACGCAAATCGTAACATCTTATGCCATTGCCTGGAACTTTCCACCATTTTCCTCAGTATTTTCTTTATGTTCTTGTTGGCTGCCTCAACTGCTCCATTCGTCTTAGGACGATATGGGGTGGAATTGTGATGTGTAATCTTAAACTGGTGACAAACTTCTTTCATCAAATTGCTATTAAGATTAGCACCATTATCCGTGATGATTACTTTTGGGATTCCAAATAGACAAATGATATTGGAGTGTACAAAATCAACCACCGCCTTCTTAGTTGACTTGAAAGTTTTAGCCTCAACCCATTTGGTAAAATAATCAATGGTGAAAGTTTTAGCCTCAACCCATTTGGTAAAATAATCAATGGCCACCAAAATGAACCTGTGCCCATTGGATGCTGCTGGATCAATGGGCCCAATGACGTCCATGCCCCAAGAAACAAAGGGCCATGATGACGACATTGTGTGCAATTCCGATGGCGCGGAGTGAATCAAATCTTCGTGTATCTGGCATTGATGACATTTGCGCACAAAGCTGATACAATCTTGCTCCATAGTGAGCCAATAATACCCTGCTCGAAGGATCTTCTTCGCCAATATATATCCGCTCATGTGCGGCCCGCAAACTCCAGAATGTACTTCCATCATGACTGTCATAGCTTGTTTAGCATCTATGCATCTTAACACTCCGAGATCTGGTGTTCTTTTGTACAACACTTCTCCACTGAGGAAAAACCCACTCGCCAACCTTCGAATTGCTCTCTTTTGATCTCCTGTTGCTTGAACTGGGTATATACCCGTTCTAAGGTACTCCTTGACATCATGGAACTATGGTTCGCCATCGAGTTCCTCTTCCACCATATTTCAATAAGCATGCTGATCACGAACTTGGATATGCAATGGATCGACATGAACTTTGTCTGGATGATGCAACATTGATGCTAATGTAGCCAAAGCATCGGTAACTTCATTATGGACTCTTTGGATGTGCCTAAACTCCACTGATCGAAACCGTTGACATAGATCATGCAAACATTATCGATACGTATGAGTTTCAAATCACGTGTTTCCCATTCTCCTTGAATTTGATATACCAGGAGGTCCGAGTCTCCCAAGACCAAAACGTCCTGGACATCCATGTCCGCGGCTAACCGTAAACCCAAAATGCATGTCTCATATTCTGCCATGTTGTTGGTACAATAAAATCAAAGCTGAGCCGTAACAGGATAGTGATGTCCTATTTTGGAAATAAGCACAACTCCTATTCCAACTCCTTTCATGTTTGTAGTCCCATCAAAGTACAATTTCCAACCTGGTTTTTCAGTTAGTTCCAGCTCATCAATATGCATCGTTTATTCATCAGGAAAATAAGTCTTCAGCGGCTCATATTCTTCATCGATCGGGTTCTCGGCCAAGTGATCAGCCAACGCTTGGGCTTTCATTGCAGTCCTTGTCATATAGACAATGTCAAACTCCGTGAGTAAAATCTGCCACTTTGTAAGTCTCCCTGTGGGCATAGGCTTTTGAAAGATATACTTCAACGGATCCAAGCGGGAAATGAGGTACATAGAGTAAGATGACAAATAATGTTTCAATTTTTGAGCTACCCAAGTCATGGCACAACATGTCTTCTCAAGGTGAGTGTATTTAACCTCATAAGCCGTGAACTTCTTGCTAAGATAGTATATGGCTTGTTCCTTCCTGCCGGTGATATCATGCTGCCGCAGTACACAGCCAAATGAATTTTCCAAGACCGTCAAATAAAGAATCAGAGGTTTTCCTGGTTCAGGTGGGACCAACACAGGTAGATTTGACAAATACCCCTTTATCTTATCAAACGCCTCTTGTCATTCCTCAGTCCATTTGACCGTGACATCCTTCTTCAATAACCTAAAAATAGGCTCACAAGTTGATGTGAGCTAAGCAATAAACCTGCTGATGTAGTTCAACCTTCCTAATAGACTCATCACTTCAGTCTTGTTCTTCGGGGGTGGCAATTCCTGGATAGCTTTGACCTTAGATGGGTCCAACTCAATGCCATGACGGCTAACTATGAACCCCAATAGTTTTCCTGATGGAACACCAAATTCACATTTGGCAGGCTTAAGTTTAATGTCGTACCTGCGAAGCCTCTAAAAGAACTTCCTCAAATCTCCGACGTGGTCGGACTGCTACTTCGACTTGATGATTATATCATCCACGTACACTTCAATCTCTTTGTGAATTATATCATGGAATACAGTGGTCATTGCTCGCATTTATGTTGCCCCAGCGTTCTTCAAACCAAATGGCATTACTCTGTAGTAATAAGTTCCCCATGGCATGATAAATACTGTCTTCTCTGCATCTTCTTCATCCATCAGAATCTGATGATACCCAGCATAACAATCCACGAAAGATCCAATCTCACACCATGCGAAATTATCAATCAGGATGTGGATATTGGGTAACGGAAAGTTATCATTTGGGCTTGCTTTGTTCAGATTGCGGTAATCGACGCATACTCTGATCTTTCCATCCTTCTTCGGTACTGGCACTACATTTGCCAACCATTCAGGATATCGAGTGACTCGAATAACCTTCGCATCCATCTGCTTGGTTATTTCTTCCTTAATCTTCACACTCATGTCAGTTTTGAATTTTCTCAATTTTTTCTTGACAGGAGGGAATGTCGGATTAGTGGGCAATTTATGAACCACTAGATCAGTGCTTAAACCTGGCATGTCGTCATACGACCATGCAAACACATCTTTGTATTCCATAAGTATTTCGATTAATTCTTTCTGAGTTTTGGGTACGAAATGGATGCTTATTTTAGTCTCTCTGATGTTGCCCGCGTCCTCTAAATTGATGGCTTCGATATCATTCAAATTGAGCTTAGGTTTTTCCTCAAAATGACTTAATTCTTTACTAATTTCCTCAAGAGCCTCATCTTCGTCAAATTTTGACTTGTAATCACACTCAACCTCTTGAACTATTATCTCAGATTGATTTCTTAGACTGGGTTGAGGATTCCTTATGCACATCATATCATTAGAACTAGCGTAAAAGGAACTGTACAGAAAAGAAAAGAAGAAAACAAAAGTAAAATTTATCAGGAGTGAAGAAAAGGAAGAAATTGTATTTCAGTAAAAAAGGAAGATAACAAGGTTTGCATAAACAAAAATAAAAATTCGGATTACAACCCTGAAATAATTCATACAAACTTAAAGTAAAATCAAAGCAGACTACCAAGGCTCCCTCCGGGTAGGGAGAGGAGTAGCCTTCCAATTATTAATCTTCGCTTTTGGCCCGACAAACTATATTTCCGCGTGGCTAGGACCCTCGCCAAATTCTACCATGCTAACCTCGGCCAATAACCTTTCGAACCCTTTATCTAAATCTCCATCAGCACCAATTAGTGAACCGGGAACTTTTGACAAGACTTGCTTTCTGATACCAGGCCTGACGAAAGATCTGGACAGACGCGGGATTGGCTTTGGCAAGACCCATGACTTTTTCTTCATTTTGCGAGCTCGTCTCACATCTACCGCGGTGGGCTTAAACCCCAAACCAAAAGTGTCCAAATTCTTTGGAAGAGAAACTGGTTGCACGATGCCTTGAAGATCAGCACCCAAACCCTTACCTGGTATAAAACCATTCCCTAACATTTCAGAAACCACCATGACAGTTGCGGCAGTTATTCTAGGAATTGGAATGCTTTTCCCCTCTAGGACCTTTTCCACTGGTACTATGTCAGAGACTTGATATACCCATGACCCTTGGTCGTCTTCCACTTTGATGACGGGTATAATGGAATTACCCAGGGCACCCATATTATCTTCATCGTGCACCACAATCTCCTGTCTATCCAACTCGAATTTAACCATTTGATGCAATGTAGATGGCACTGCCTTGGCGGCATGGATCCAGGGTCGTCCTAACAAAAGGTTATAAGAGACCGCCATATCTAGTACTTGAAACTCCATGGTGAACTCCACGGGCCCTATTGTCAATTCTAGTATTATGTCACCCACAGAATCTTTACCTCCGCTATCGAACCCTCGTACACAGATGTTGTTCTTACGAATTCTATCATCATCGACCTTTAGCTTATCCAACGTGGAAAGAGGACATATATTTGCATTGGACTCGTTGTCAATCAGAACTCGCGTGACCACAGAGTCTTCGCATTTCACCGTCAGATAAATGGCCCTATTATGTTTCGTGCCCTCCATAGGCAACTCGTCGTCTGAGAAAGTGACTCGGTTTACCTCGAAGATTTTGTTTGCTACTTTTTCAAGGTGATTCACTGAGATTTTATCAGGGATGTGGGCCTCATTCCATATTTTTATCAGTGCCTGGTGGTGCTCATCTGAGTGGATCAGCAATGAGAGAAATGAGATTTGGGCTGGTGTTTTCTTCAATTGTTCTATAATAGAGTAATCTTGTACTTTCATTTTCCTCAAGAATTCTTTCGCTTCTTGTTTGGTCACAGGTTTCTTTATCGATGCTGGATTAGCCTTTCTCAACTCTGCGGGAGCAAAACACCTTCCCGAACGAGTCAGACCCTGAGTCTCACAAACTTCTTCCTTGATCTCCTTCCCTTTATATGTTACCACCATTTGTTCATAACTTCAAGGGATAGATTTACTATTGATCATCGGCAGCTGAATTACCGGCTTTATAATAACATGCTCTATGCGAGCACACTTCACGACCATAATAGGTTTACTCGCAATCCCCGGTACCACCATTTTTGCTCGTTCCGGCTTCACTGCAACAATGCTAGATGAAGCTTTCTCGGCCACCCCAACTGGCTTGCTATTCACCCCTTTCAACTAGACTACCGACTTCCCACTGGTCGTCTTCTCTTTTGAACCTGTCTTGCTGGAGCGGATCATCATTACTGTCTGTGAGGGTTTCTTTGGTTCCTCTCCCTTATGTATCAACTCAATCATATGGGTCTCATGGTGAGCCGGCAACGAATTCTGGTTGATATTCGGTGCCTCTGGGCCTGGACCTCGATCCGGTGAGTATCAATAAGCTCTTGGACAACCGTTTTCAATTTCCAACATTTCTCTGTATCATGCCCGGGGGCCCTTGAGCAGTACTCACAACTTACTGAGTGGTCAAGGTTCCTTGGTGGAGGGCTTGGCAATTTAGCCTCAATTGGATTCAACATTCCCAACTGCCTCAGCCTATGGAATAAACTGGTATATGATTCTCCCAGCAGAGTGAAAGTCTTCTGTCTTTGTGCCTTCTCATTCTTGAAGCCTTGGATGGGTTAAAAACCTGTTCCGGTGGGATTTCTGTAGGCTCTTGGGGGTGGGTAGGCATTTTGTGGAGCTGGAGCACGCCATTGGTTGTGAGGTGGAGGTTGGCTGTATGCTTGAGCGTGGTGAACAGAAAAAAGAGCTTCGGGATGTGGGTAGTAGTGTTGGGGTGAACCATATGGAGTGTGGGGGTAAGCATGAGGGCGGGGTGGAGGATGGTTATTGTAAGATGACGGGCTTCGGGGCCAAGCTCTCGACTCGATCGTTGCAACATCTTCTTTCTTCTTCTTTCCGAGCACACCCCCGGTGCCGCTCTAGATAGCTTGGGTAGTTGCTTTGATTGCTGAGTAACTCAGGATCTTGTTCGACTTAAGTCCTTCCTCGATAATGCTACCCATTTTCACAACCTCATTGAAAGACTTGCCAATCGCCATTACCAAGTGACCAAAATAAGTTGGCTCCAATGCTTGCAAAAAGTAATCAACCATTTCTCCCTCTTTCATCGGAGGGTCGACCCTCGCAGCTTTTTCCCTCCAACGGAAACCGTATTCCCTGAAACCCTCTCTGGGTTTTTTCTCAAGTTTTATTAATGACAGACGGTCTGGAATGATTTGTAGATTGTACTGGAAGTGGCCGGCAAATGCTTATGCCAAATCATCCCAGGTGTACCACCTACCATGGTCCTATCACATATACCATTCTAATGCAGACCTGCTCAAACTCTGGCTGAAGTATGCCATCAGTAACTCATCCTTTCCACCCGCCCCTCTCATTTTGCTACAGAATCCTCACAAATGTGCCACCAGATCACCATGCCCGTCATACAGATCGAACTTAGGCATCTTGAATCCTGCTGGTAGCTGAACATCTGGGAACAAACATAAATCCTTATATGCCACACTGACTTGGCCGCCCAAACCTTGCATATTCCTGAAAGATTCCTCCAAGCTTTTTACTTTTCGAAACATTTCTTCCTGCTCCGGGTTCTTGGTTTGATTTTCAAGTTCTGCTGAGATACCAGGTTGAGGATGGTAAAGGTATGGTTCAGGTGCTTTGAAGGTGGGTTCGGGAGGGTAATATTGATTATCCTGCGTTTGGAACACATGCTCACTAGAAGACCTGTGGAGTGGGGCTGGTGCCACAAGGACAGGGGTAGTTGGTGGAGGGTGTGGAACTATTTTTGGGATTTGTGGTGTTTGAGAGGTGGTTCCCTGATCATGTTGAAAATTTGGGGATAAGTCCAAAACAAGCTGCTCCGGAGACTGGGTGGGTATTAGGAGGAAAGTAGGGTTAGCAGGATAGGCTGGTGGTGGCTGACCCCTCGTCCAGGCCTAGTACATCTCAGCCATTTATTGTTTCAACTTATACATCTCATCTTCCATCGCTTGCACGTCTACCTCTTCTAACTCATCGCTTCCTTCCCTATCATGGCTAGACATGATCACCGGTATTGGTCCCTTTGATCTAGTTTGATAATGGTAATGTGCCAGTACGCTTTAGGTAAACTAACTGCTTGGGTTCTCTGGACAAGCAACAAAATTGTTAGTTTTTAGAGTTTGAAATATATGCAATCGCACGTTGGGATGCAATACACCTAGGCAGTTAACCATTTCTATCATGTATTTGCTTCAGTTGCGTGCGTCATTCCGGCTTTTCACAATTATGCACCTTTTTTCAACATCTCTCAAACTTTCCCTTATTTTGGTTATTTTTATTTTCCCCTTTTTTTTTCTTCTTTTAGTGATGGTCGAATCTTACATGGATTGACTATGTATCATGTCCCCGCATGAATCAGACTGTGCATAGTTCTGGCTGATGTAAAAAAAATATGTAGCAAAAATATTTTCTACAAAACAACTGCTTTTACTACGACACATGGAAAAAGTGTACAAACTTCGGAAAGATAACAAAGCAAACTTGAAAAGGATTAACTGACAGACTTACAAACAAAAACAGTATAGACTTAACACAAAAATCAAGAATACATCAATGACTCGAAATTCCCTGGGGGCCACGAGGCATCATTTGGCCTTGCTGCGGGCCTTGGTGCTAGATCCCTTTGAAGCCTCTCCAGATCGTTCATATTTACTTGACAAAAGTCATTAATGTCGCAAAAAAGGTGGTACGGGTCATGTCCTCGCATACTCGGTATTTTTTGGTAATGTAATGTGCAATGTCTCTGACCCCTCTCTAATCCTGTTCTTTTCCTGCAGCAACCATCCTATCTGTTGATCCCGGGTTCCCAGCACTCGAGAGTTATGAAAGATTTGTTCTTGAAACTTATGCATTTTTTCCTCCATTCGTGCCATCAGGTCGTAACAGCGTTTCCTATCTGCTCTGTAATCTCTAGCTTGCCTCAATACCCTATCTTCGAGAGTGGTTATTGTTCCTTTTAGGATAGTGACGCTTCCCTCATAATCTCTCTTCATCTGCTGCATATAAAGTGCTCGCTCTTTCGCGCCCTTTGTCCCTTTGGCCCGAATCCTTGCCAAGCTAGCTTCAGATCTCTCCAAGTCCTCCTGGCATTCACGGGCTTTCCCTTTCAATTCATTTATGAGTTTTTGGTCAGCCCGACTTCTTTCTGGTTTTCTGACAGCTATTCTCATTTTTCAGATACGAGCTTTAAGGACCTTATTTTCTTGGATCAGCTTCTTCTTTTCCCCCTCATCTACAGCGGCTTGAACATCCTTTTCAAACTGAAGACCCATGGCTTGTTTCTCCAGTTTGCCTATTGTAGCCCTGTATGTGTTCCTTATCCAACCAAGCCCATGGTTCTTGTGATGCCTCAACAAATTCATGAACTTGAGGTTTTTTGGTTGGCCGTTCTGGTTCGTCCCTCGTAATGTTCTTCTTTCTGTACCAGGTAAGATAGGCAGGTGAGACTTTGCCTCCAGATAGGTCCCGTACTCGAGTGCTTGCCATCAAATACTGGCACTCATTCCAAATAGAACGAACTGTTTCTTCATGGAATTGGTCGTCGAGGCTAACCTCGACTGCATAAATACTGAGATCTTCATCGGGATGTATCACTTGACACCTTCCTAATTGTCTCATCACCCGGTAGGGAGCAAAAGGCTGAATACCTTGGAGTCCCATTAGGAGGAAGTAAGGATCAGTGGCGGGCATGTACACAATTTCTTCAACAGGAAGCCAACCCAATGTCCAATCTATTTGCACCGCAATAATGGAACGGAGGCGGGATACCCAGTCTCCAAACCCTTCCGGCAATTTGAATCCTGAAACCCTTGTGTCGAATTCTTCAATGCAACTCTTATCTGTAGATCCATAACTCATATACTGAGGGCGATGACACAAGTGCTCGATCATCCACATTTGTAATAGCAGATTGCACCCCTCGAAGAAATCTTCCCCAGCTTTACAAGCTGTGAGAGCTCGGTATATCTCGGATACTACCATGGGGGCAAGAGTGCTCTTGGTGTTGGTAATTAGGACTTTGACGACTCCAACCACCCTAAAATCAATATTTCCGTATTTCCGGGGAAACACCACAAGGCCTAAGAATGCCACCATGAAGGCGTAACGCCTATGTTCATCCCATTTTGTCTGATTTCCTTTACTACAAACCCCGCTTTCTGGATCGTTAAACCCTCCTATATACCCGTACCTCTGGTATATGAAACGTAGACTAGAAAAACCCCATCCAACTCAGAGTACGGGACTCCCTTGCTTATTTTTAGTAGATCCATAAATTTGTGTGAGTTAACGGCTCTTTGAGCGATCAGATATTTGCGCCACAGGCCTTTAGTGATGTCCATATAGCCCGCTATCTCCTCCAAGGTTGGGGTGAGTTCAAAGTCCGAGAAGTGAAATATGTTATGGGCCGGGTCCCAAAACGTAACTAAAGCCTTTATGATATCACATCTGGGTCTGATTTTTAACAAACCGGTGAGACCTCCCAAATGTAGTTTGACCTAATCTTGCTCCGATTTTCCCAGATCCTCCCACCATAGACGCAACTGCAAAGGGATCTTGTTCCTAACTGTTACTGTCAAACTTGGACTCGTGCTCATTCTACATGTTTATTGAGGATGATTAGGCAGCATTAAGACTTATTTGACTTGAAGAGAAGAAAATCTGGTTTGACTCAAGATTAACACACATTTTTCGAAAATAAAAAACTGGTTTTGCGAACACGGCCTTTCAGCACTTCTAGAACGAAGATTTTGAGGCTGTGTTGGTTAACCATCAAAAACCTTAAAAAAATAACCAAAGGTGGCTGTTCTTGTAAAAACGGTCTTCCGGCGCCCTTTTAGGGACATTCGGCCATTTTTAACAAGAATGATATCACCTTAATTTATGGCAAAATAACGACATTTATTTACCCCTATTTTTCAAAGTATAGTTGAAACCGATATGGGTTGCCTACGTATCCCACATCCGGCGAGAATCAAACTTACGTAGTTCTTCTAAATAAAACAAACTATTTTTGAAAACAAAGACACTAATTTTTTCATTTGAAAATAAAACAAGTTATTTTTGAAAACAATATTATTTTTCTTTTCCCCTTTTTATTTTATTTTATTTGGCAAACAGAACAAACTAAAAATAAAACATTTTTTTTCATTTTCAAAAAAAAAAAAAATTCGGCAGAGTTTTGACACTATTTGGACAATTGTATTTTCAAAACAGGTACTTAACTCTCTTAACCCTCTATACCATTATTTCTCTCTTCTTCCCCCCCTTTTTTTCTTGTTTGTTTTTTCAATTTTTCCCAATATTCAAAAGTCGGTCAGCATGCAAGTCCGAAACAAATAAATGCACAAATAGTGCGTAAGATGCATCAGGATGATCTTTTCATTTTAGGTGCACCTGTCCTAGACAGACCTAACCCCTGTGTTGAGTCTCCAAAGTCAAAATGCACATGATGCAAACAAACGTTCCTACTAGGGATCCGGCA
>MU758663.1:51295-62018 GCA_026770625.1 Nicotiana glauca
GGGGGGGGGGGGGGGGTGGCTGCGTACCGGTAACTAAAAGATCCTCCGGCTTTACAACTTGTCCGAGCCTCGTCCTATCTTGGGATATGACACTAACAGAAAGAAGTCACGACCAGCGTGCACTCCTCAGGAGGGAGAAGAGAAGGGTTTCGTAGCAGTTTATATATACAGTTCAAATACTATCAAAACGGTACAAGCAACATTTGGCACGTTAAATCCAAACATGTAATAAAATCAAATAATATACAAGCCAAATACAACAAATATTCCAAGCTCGAATTCTTGAACCCTGAGCCAAAGTTCTGGGTTCTATCCCCAGCAGAGTCGCCAGAGCTGTCACACCTCCTTTTTACCTCTACACCCCGTAAAGGGTATAATAAAGGGGAGTTATTTCCAACTTGAAGTGACAATCGAAACGGGATTTATTTAAAGATCCAAAGTCGCTACTTGGGAGATTTATGGTGTCCCAAGTCGCCGATTTAGAATTCCGAATCGAGGAAAACGAAGACTCTGTTTAACAGTCAGCGAACCGGAAATCCTAAGTAAGAAATTCTATTAACCCGGGAGAAGGTGTTAGGCATTCTCGAGTTTCGTGGTTTTAGCACGGTCGCTCAACTGTTATATTCGTCTTCGTTATCTTATTTTAAACAATTATGAACCTATGTGCAAATTTTAGTTTTTTTTATTCAACATTGTTTAGAGAAAATTGCGACGTTATTAAAACATGCCTCAAACCGCGTTACATAAATGAACCCATAGTTTTTTTGACATATTTTAACATTGTCGAGATTTGAATTTGGATCACATAAATGTGCATCCGAGTTTAGGGAGGTAATTTTATTAAATAACGCGCCTAAAGCAACTAACGCATGGTCAACTTTGTGGGAAACCATAAAAATTCTCTAAGCGGCACGTCCCGAATTCTAAGTATTTTTATATAAGTATTTAAGGAGGGCCACACAATTTATACATTCTATTTGGCGCGGCGCACCTCGTTTTTGTTTTAAAAGCCAACCTAAAAGAACTGTAATTTTCCATCAAGTATTGTCTCTAACGGGCCTAATTAATTAGTCAACGTTGTTAGTAAACTATCAATTAAGGAGTTCAGGCTCCCAAACTCAAGTACACACTTAAACAAGAGGAAAACCCCTTAATTCAAATGTGCCACCTAACTTGAGAAGCTCAAACTCCGTATTATTTCAAATTATGAGTTGAACTCTTAGCACTCTTAAGCCTCGAAACCAGTTCCAAAATGATAAAATTCAATAAGGTTTGGTGAAGGTTTACCTGGTCGTGAGCCTATTCATGAGGCCCGGGTTAAAAATGAAACGGACTCGATGAATCTGGATCCAAACCCCGTGATCTAACACTGATTACATAACTGGGCTTATTGTGGAAAGGACCAGGCCCAGGGTGTGTTTTTATACAGGTTTCAGCTATAAAGCTGGTCATAACTATCCGGGCCTTTCATTCAAGCCCTAGTGTGACAAAAAGGCAGAATCTAATCACAATTCATTCAGATCCTATAGTTCAAGCTAACCAAGCAAATGAAATTGGTTCCATAGGTAGTTTAAAATTCAAATTCGTTCTAGCTAAGCACCTATATTAATATCCAACCAAAGCGGAAACATGACGAAAGTGTAAACCTATGTTGGACTTTATTTACAGTTTCAAATGGATCCCTGACTTAACATTTGGAAGGAAGAATTGATGAAAATCACTTAAGATGAAACATTACATGAAATAAGAATCAACAATAAAATCTGATAGACCAATGGACTGTTTAAGTAGAATTCACATGCAGTGTTTTAAATTTCTGATCTCTAATTAGCACATGAATATCATACATCAGATCTAAACTAACTCGAATATGTCATTCCTCAAGGCAATTTTACATGAACATGAGAAGGAAAAGGAATCAGTTTTGGGATTTTAAGCAAACAACCTCAACTATATTATCCCTGCTACCTACTTATACTTGATGCTCATATTTTGGCTGCTGTCCAGTTAAATACATGGAGACTTAAATAGATCAACCTTGACTAAATTAGGCCTATTATCACTACATACTACATTTTATCATACTGAAGTTCAAAACAATCCAAAGCAATTTGAAACAGTCCAAAACAGTCCAGTCCTTAGTCACAAACAATGATCTACTGAGGTTCATAAAATTACATGAGGTCCAATATGAAAATTAACAGAAAAAAGTTATTTTGCACTTCAATTCATGTCCACATATAACAATACATTCATTTCCTCCTCAAGTCATTGCTTCAAATTACATGCTTAAATGGACTCCATAAGAATTGGAATATACCTGGAAGTAATGGAAAACAAAGAACGGAGGTTCAGCAGAAGAAAACAACAGCAGCAGTATAACAGGATTCAGCACCAACAGCAAAATTGAAACCAGTTTCAATCCCAGGAAATGATATTGACTAGCCCAGGAATCAGTTTCAAGTAAACAAAACCCCAGCAAACATCAAACCAAGCTTCAATGACTCAAAATAACCCTCAAGAGCCCTAAACTCTTTAGCTTACTGAAATCACAAGAATACTTTAAACTATTTTTACCCTCATATAAGCTTAGAGAATCTGCTTAAGGAATTTGAAGAGAGTTTAAAGATCACTCAAACTCTAATGGAACAGCAGAAGTATATTTCTCTCCAAAATGAATCCCCTGAATCTCTCTCTATGTGTATCAATGTATATTCTCTCACTTAATGCCCTCTTTCTTCTCTCAATTTTCAGACTCACTCTGTATTTCTATCTTTCTGTGTGTATGAGTGTCTATCAGTGTCCCCCTAAGCTCTAACTGTCTGAATCTATTTAAAGACCAATGTTGAACCATTTTTTATTCAAAGTTTTCACTTTTCCAGCTTGTTTATTCCCTCCCCATGTGCATCCCCTACCTTTTATTATTGATCCCATGTTCTTTCTGATCCTCAGCTCTTAAAGATGTCAGTTATACTTCCCTTTTCAATTTTTTTTAATTAAACCCCTGTTATTCTCTGATTTCCCAGCCTATAAAGACTGTCAGTTCCACCATTAGCCCCTTTTCTATTATTCAATTCAACTGTTATGTGCAGCATAGTATTTAAATCCAGGCGTGCCCTGACAGCCCGTGATGTCATGCCACTTAGTTATAATAAATTAAACCCCCTAAATTCTGTGTTGTTTATCTCTTAAATCCTGAATACTAAAAGACATGCCAGTCAGTTCTCTAAATCATAAACAAGAGGTGACCAAAACAAAGGGTATCAATTTCTGATCCTAGAAGTTTTACCACTGCACTGTCAAAAATATTTCTCATACAAACAATTCAGAACTGAAATTGACGTGAAATAATCAAGGACTGACTCTTTTGAAATTCAAACTTTGAAACAATTAATCATCAAACGATTATACTAGCTATTGTTCTAATAATTTCAAAATTGATGGGCAACTTGAATGACTGATTTTTTTACTTTCAAACTAATATAAAGAGCTGCAACTATCCTATATTCTCTAAACAACATAGCTAATCATTCGACTGTGAGTACCAAAAATGATGCCCTAAATGCAGCTAATCCAACATTATCCACAAATTAAACACAAACAACAAGGTTTCAGAAGAAAAGGGGTAGAAGAAGAACAAAACAAAGAAAAGAAATGAAACAAAAATAAGTAAAATACAGAAAATGAAATAGAAATACCTAGAATCGGACCAATAGAAAATCAAGCTGGATTCGTCCTTGAATCTTTCAATTTTTATGGCTGAGATAGACTTTAACCACGTGTTCTTGACTGAACACATGACTAAAGTCCATCTCAAACTCGAAATCTCAAGAAGCCTGGCCAAATCCGATTTTCATTATTCGATCTGCCATTCGAGAAACCCTAGGATGATTCGAGGGTATTTAGTGGTGGTTTAGGGATAAGGAGGTTGTTGTGGTTCGATGGTGTTAATTTGGGAAGGTTTGGAGGTGGCGCCGCCACCGGAGAATCTTGTGGCGGCGCTAGGGTTCATGGTTTAGATTGGATATTCGAGACGCTGGGCTGGGATTCGAGGGAAATGGTTTGGGGTTTCGGAATGGGGAGGTTGAGGGGAGGCTACGGTGTACTTTTGGTAGTGTTTGGACGCCGGCCACGGCCGTAGGCGATTTTCGGTATGGCGGCGGGTGGTGGTGTTAGGTGGCGTTACATCTGTCTGTAAGAGACGGATGAGGGGAAAGGAAATGGGGGGTATGGGGTTTGAAGGATTTGTGTATATTAAATCAACAATTCAATTAGGACAATTGGATGATAAAAATCCAACGCCTCTGATTGAATCGTTGATTGAAATGGGATCGTTTCGGTTAGGTGGATCGGGTGAGTTCTGGATCGGGTCCGGGTCAGGTAGTGGGGTTAGGTTCTGGACCGTTGGATCAATATTTTTTAACGGCTCCGATTAACTATATCTAAACGATGTCGTTTAGTTGGAAGCTAGAGACGGACTGGGTCGGGGTAGGTCTGGGCCGGTTTTAGACGGGTGAGGATGTGGACTGTTGGATGGGGAGTGGGTGGAGGGTTGAGATTTGTTGGCATTGAAACGACGTAGTATTGGTATTATACTTCGTCGTTTGGATGGTCTAAGAGACCAACTGATTTGGATCGGGTGAGGGGTTGATTTTTTTGGCCTAATTTTGCTGGGCCTTAGGTGAAATTGATTGGGTTTGTAAATTTTTGGCCCAAATCTGGACTTTCTTTGTTTTCTTCCCCCCTTTTTAACTAATTATTTCTTTTTTTTTCTTTATTTCCCTCCTAAGTTATTTTTCAGAAATTAGAATCTAAAATTATAAAACTAAATTAACTTAAAAAATATTAATTATCTCTAAATAGTAGTTATCACAAACACTTAAATACCAAGTCATACAATTAAAACTAAAATGCAAAGTGCATTATTTTTTATGTTTTTCCTTCATTTTATAAAATAAGTAATTTACTAATTAACTTAAAATTATAAAATTAAATCCAAATGCAAATTATTTTTGTATTTTCTTACCAATTAATCAAATAAATATGCAAACACACAAACACAATCAATAACCGTCAATACCACAAAATTCACAAAGTCGCACCCAAAGGAAAAATTAGTTTATTTCAAATTCTTTTGGAGTAATTCGTGTGAGGCAAAAATCACGTGCTCACAATCATAACAAACAACAATAAGTGCACGGCATCACCCTTCGTGCTTTTACTCTCATCCTCACCAAGCAATGATATAATAAAATATGCACGGCATCACCCTTCGTGCTTTTACTCTCTTTCCTCACATATAATCAATAGAATCAGCACAGAATTATACATCGTGCGGCACGGCATTACCCTTCGTGCTAATAGATATCGGTATGGAATTCATCAAATTTTTTTTAATTTTTTTTACACAGAATTCATATTTAAGCTTTTCGGTTACGCGCCCGGACTACGCACGCAAATCGAGGCGACTAAAAGTGAGTCTTTCAAGGCCTCGGAAGCGCAGAAAGGAGAGAAAACAGGTGATGACTCTTTGGGTCGTCACAACATACCACTCTCATTATGATTTCTTTTATTATTGTTCTATTTTACCATGCAGTCTCCTTTTTTTCGTGGCTTTATTGCTCTTTATAGTGTAGTTTCAAGAACAAATATCTAACAATAACTTTGACTTTCAATTTCAGAACTTTGTAGAAAACCTTCGCTCCACCTTTTGCCTAGCTCTGCTTGCTTTTGTTGGCAATCTAACAGATCAGATTATGGCTTTTTGAATCATTCAAATTTCTTAGAATCTTTTGCTTATAGTTTCTCATTTATAATAATATGGAGTATAATATTACTCTTAGCTTGCTTTGTCTAGCCCTTCTACAGAATAAATTTATCCTTTTCTATAAGATTCAATTTTTTTATGGGATTATAATGTCTTATTGTCTTACATAGTGATTATTAAATTTGTTATCCAATTCTTAGTGATTTTTTAATGGGTTATTGAACATGCTAAAATTATCAAAACTAATTGCTTCCTTTCATGCTTGTAATGCATGTCTCTCTATGTGTGTTTGTGCGAGTGCGCATTGTTGTATATATTTCTAGATAGCATTTAAATATGACTGAGATATTGTGATCGAATGTTAAAATTCTACCAGTTAAAAAGAAAAGGCCTCTAGCAGGGGTAGTTGGACAAATTCAATGACATATAAGCAAGTTAATTGGAAGAAAAAATATGAGCACATAAATAAGGAAACCTAAAAAAAGATTTTCTATGTTGCTTTATTTACGATGAAGTTCTTTTTATTTTTTCTTTATAGTAGCTTATTTTCGTGTAGAAGTCTTCCTTAGGCTTTTTATTTGTGCTCTCCTTGTTACGTTGTTACCGGCTGTTACACCTGATAACTTTTAAAATGAGCCTCTTAGCAAAATATTGTTCGTCTTTTTTGTCCTCTAAAGTTCACACTAGACAAAACAGTCATTTAATTATTTTTTTAATAATTAAAATTATTTATGAATAAATTTTCTAATATTTAAAAATACTCATTTGATTATTCTCCTATTATTTAGGACATTAATTTTTCCATTCCTTTTAGATCTACAAGTCGTGCCTTTTCAAATCCATGTAGATTTAGTAGTACTATTAAATTTTATGAACTTTCAATTACAACTATGTCACGACCCAAAATCTAACCATGATCGTGATGGCGCCTATCGTGTTACAAGTCAAGCCTATTCCCAAAATATTGCTACTAATTTGATTATAAGAAATTAATAAAACAATACCAGCATTCAAACTTCTCATAACTAAATCAACTCTAAATATAATTAATATAAAAATATGGAAGCTAGCCCCAAACATCGGGGTGTCACTAAGTCATAAGCCTCTAAAACTATAAACTAAGATATATAAAGTGTTTAACTGTCCAAAAGAAGAAACGACAAAAGGAATAACAAGGTCCTACGGAATTAGCAGCTACCTTGCAATCTCCATTTAAAGCCAGCCTAAGCTCACGATCGCAACACTCTAATTCACCTGGATATGCACGTAAAGTGCAGGGTGTAGTATGAGTACAACCAACTCAGTAGTAACAGAAATAACTAAGGAACTGAGCAGTAGTGACGAGCTAAGGAAAATAGTCTGTGACGACCCGGCCTGTTGTCACGTGAGTTACCGTCCCGTTTCCCCCATATTATGTTGTTCTATATTTCAATATCAGTATTTGAGTTGATCTGATAAAATTGAATTGGTTTTAGTTGGAAATGAGGCACATAGTCTCTTAGAAGGAAGCTTGTTTTTGGAAAAATCAATCGGAAGTTGACTATATAGTTAGAAGGATCGGATGTGAATTTCGGTGATTTAGTTAGCTTTGGGGGATGATTTGTGACTTAGGAGTGAAATCGGAATTGAATTTGGAGTTCCGGTGTAGAATTAGGCTTGAATTGGCGAAGTTGGAATTTTGGCGAATTTCGGTTGATAGATGAGATTTTGATTTGAGGGTCAGAATGGAATTCCGAGAGTTGCAGTAGCTTCGTTAGGTGATTTTGGATATGTCTGCAAATTTTCAGGTCATTTGGACATTGTTCGGTCGGGTTTTGATCGAATATGCAATTCGGAAGTTTTTAAGAAATTTAGGCTTTGATTTGATCATAATTGAGGATTTTGATGTTAACGTTAGCGTTTTGATGACTTGAGAAAGTTTGAATAAAGTATTAGATCATGTCTGTGCTTTTGGTTGAGGTCCCGGGGGCCTCGGTGTGATTTCGGGTGGTTAAACGGTGAAGTTGGATGTTTGTTGCAGGTCTGGTATATCTGGCTTCTGGTATTTCCGCATCTGCAGAAAAGGAGCCACATAAGCGGTTCCGTAGATGCGGCTATGGTGTCACAGAAGCGGTCCTCGATGGACCTGGTCAATTCCGCAAAAGCGGAAGTTTGGACGCGTAAGCGATTCCGCAAAAGCGGAAAAAGCACCGTAGAAGCGGTAGTAGGGAAACCGCAGAAGCGGATGTCTGATCGCATAAGCGATGCCTGGGGAATTTAGTGAGAACCGCATAAGCGGTCAATAGGCCGTAGAAGCAGTCACGCATAAGCGGTAGCGGGACCGCATAAGCGAAAATCGCTGAAGGATTTTAATGAATCAGTGTTCGTGAATATCAGAAATAAGAAAACATTTTAGACTTCGGGAAGAGGCGATTTTGGGCGATTTGGAGAGGATTCGAAGGGGATTCCATCAGGTATGAATTTATAGCCTCGAATTATGTTGTTATGGTGTAAAAACAAGGATTAAACACTGAAAATCCAAGGATTTAAGGGATAAAAATGGAAGTTAGGGCTTGAACCTAAGAGAGTTTAAATTAACGATTTGAGGGGTCAAATGGACTCCGATTCTTGTGTATTTGGTATGTACAGACTCGTGGTGAGACGAAGATTCCGGGAATGTAAATTTTGTAATTTTTCGAGACGTGGGCCCGGGACTCGGGTTTTGCCAATTTCGTGTTTTTGAGTATTTTTCGAGTTCTTTCTATTGGGTTATGTTCCATTTGCATATTATAATGTATTCCTTATGGTTTTGACCAGATTCAACACGCGAGGAGGCGGATTCGAGAGGAAAAGGCTTAGCGGACTAGTCTCGTGACCGGTTTGAGGTGAGTAATAGATGTATATGATGACCTGAGGGTTTGAAACCCCGGTATATCACACTGTGACGCTATATTGAGGCGAGACACGTACTCTACGGTGAGTGCGGGGTCGATTGTGATTGGGGACTATGGCTTAGTCCGACCGAATGATGTTCGTACTGTGTTATTGGCTAGAAATTAGTTGACAAACTTCCTACTTGGATGGTTATGGTTATATTTGGGTTGTATGCCGATTATTTGGATCCCGTAGGGATTATTATCACTGTTTCCATGATGTTTAGCATGTTTTCATGATATCAGTCCTGAGTTAAACACTGTCTCGAAATGGCTAGTAAATTCTAAGGTTTTAACCACTTAATTTATAATTTCTGATAATTGGAACTGAAAATGGTAAGTTTGACTGTGCCCGTGTGGCTTGCATGCATATAATTGGACTGATTGTGGATCGGGCTGTACGCCGCAGCGAATGTTACGATGATATTGCGCTTGGGCTGTAGGAGCCCCTCCGGAGTCTGAACCCCCACAGTGAGCGCGGGTACCCAAATGGATCGGGCTGTACGCCGCAGCGGTCATGTGCATTGCATTGCATTCATACATCTATACCTGCCTGTGTTATCTGTCATTAATTGTTGTTATTACACTATTAAATGTGTAGGAATATTGGTTATAGCTTTGCATTGTTGTATTTCGGGATTTCTTACCTTCAGTCATTATATATGTCTATTACCACTGAGTTAGAAGTACTCACTTTACTCACTGCACCATGTGTGCAGATCCAAGTATCCCTGGAGTTTAGCTGAGCTTTTGCTGATTTCAGAGTTTATCCGGAGTTGTCGAGGTATCTGCCTGACGTCCGCAGGACCCGACTCCTCCCCTATCTCTTTTATTATCCTTCCGCAGTTTTGAGACATTGTATTATTTGGAGTCTTGCCACACTGTATTGTTAGAGGCTCTAGACTCGTGACCCCCAGGTCTTTGGGAGTATATTCCATGTCATCGTTATATTCAGTTTTGTTTCTATATATATTCAGCTTAATCTTTTAGCTTCTTTGTTGTTAATGATATTTAAATAACTGGTTTTGAGCTTCATGCTCGGGTTGCGAGTGTAAATGGTCTGGCTTGCCTAGCAATTGTGTTGGGTGCCATCACGACCGGGATTGGGGTCGTGACATCAAGACAAGAAGTACATGCAAGCCACTACAACAGCTTAGGTTAATGATCTAAATTTTACTTTAATTTATGCTTTTTGTTGGTTTGCTTGGATGGCCATGGCTATTACTATCTTTACTAAAAGCTTTAAGAAAGTATCACATATTGCTTTATTAAAAATTAGAATCGTATATCATATGGTGGTATCAAACATGATATTCCATTAGATGATTTGCTTCATATCAGAAAAAATTGTGATTCAATTCTTATTCCTTTTGCAGGTATTTCTTTGATTGGTTTTCCACATTCTACTAAAAGCAAGCTCCTCTGTTTCTTCTTGCATCATAATAGACGTGTGTTGGTTAATGTTGCAAGAGAGGAAGTTCCTATGTGCTGTCTAATGGCATCATGTGACTCGTCTTGTCCATTTTAAAAAAAAATTGTAAATTGGATGTCACTTCTTGCGCAGGTGTGATAAGGTTGCCTTGCTCTTGCATTCCCTTAGATAATTTTATTCAGCTTGCTACCTGAACAAAATTTTTTGATAGATAATTCGAGAGCAAGGGCACCTCATGATACGTGCAGAAGAAGTAACATCCAATTCACTTTTTCTAGAGATGGATGATTCATATGGTACCATCAGCCAATACACTTCCTTTCCATCCAAAGCATATATAATTCATAGGAGGAATGAGTTCAAAGCTTCGAATATAATGCAAAGTAATTTGGAATTGTATGGTAGAGGAGGCTTGTAGGAAGAACATGCTTTTGGTAGGACATAAAGTGAAAATTATGATTATAGAGGTTTCAAATTTGGAGATCTCGGGTTTTTTCTTGCATTTGGATTTTGACGGGTATGTTGTAGCCAAGCCAGGAACAGTAGAGACTAGCGTATGGACGTTTGTGCTTCTAGGTATATGCTAGACAAGAAGTACAAGCAATCCACTAC
>MU758670.1:12839-36812 GCA_026770625.1 Nicotiana glauca
CTCTCTCTCTCTCTCTCTCTCTCTCTCTCTCTCTCTCTCTCTCTCTATTTATCTCCTTTTTTGTTCGCTATTGATAGACTGCTGAGGAGGCTATGACACCCATTGAGTCAACATTTTCGTTGGATGTCAATTCAAAGCTGGACTGGTGAGTGCATTGCTGTTAGTATGAAATGCTTCTGTAATAATTCAAACCAAGTCTTCTGCTCTTCAAGTTTATGCAAAGCTTCTTGGTTCTCAAAATATGATGTGGCACTTTTTTGAAATTTTCCAAAAATTGATCTTGCAAACTAAGTTTTTAAACAATTTGTTTTCTTTGGGAATTTTTTAAGATTTCCAGAAGTTTCCAAATCTTTCAAAAATAAAAAATACAACTGGAAATAATCCTTATGATTTGTTTCCATATTTGATAGGAAATACATCCAAACTCTAGTGATAGGAGACTATCTAGCTTGGTTCGGAGAGCACTTCTTGGGTTAATTTTTCTTTTCTTTCTAAAATTACGGCCTAAATGTTGAACTGTTGACCCTATTTGTTCGGGTAGGTGTTAACCCCAAAGTATTCAGGACTACACGCATACATCCGTAAGTAACTTATAACCTGTTTGGCCAAGCTTCAAATATCAGCTTATTTTTTGAAGTGCTTTTCTCAAAAGTACTTGTTGAGAGAAGCAATTTATGTTTGGTAATTAATTTAAAAAGCACTTCTGAGCAGCAATTAGTGTTTGGCCAAGCTTTTAAAAAGTACTTTGAGAAAATGTGTTTTTGGGGAGAAACTACTTTTTTCCGCTTCTCTAAAACTGCTTCTGCTTCTATTCAAAAGCAATTTTTTTCTTCTTAAAGTTTGGTCAAACTCTTCAACTTAAAAAAAAAGAAGCATTTTCTTTGAAAAAAAATGCTTTTGGCTTTGGAGAAGCTTGGCCGATATGCTATTAGTAGAATATGAAAAATCTATTATGGAGGAATCAGTAAAGAAAAGACAGTGGGTAAACAACATCACAATCTGTATATAAGAGATTATATCAGGCAGAGGAGTGACCACGTATACTTAGCTTTTTAGTTTTTGAAAGATTTGAAAAGTTGACTTTGGAATGTTAAAAAACAAAGCCCAAACACACATTTTTCAAAAACTCAAAAACTGAATTTGGGAACTCAAGTTTTGAGACAACAACATACCAATGTAGTCCCACAAGTGGGGTCTAGGGAGGGTAGAGTGTACGAAGACCTTACCCCTGCCTTTAATAGGCAGAGAGGCTGCTTCCGGAAGACCCTCAGCTCAGGAAGGAAAAAGTAGAAGGGCAATACAAGCAAACTAATTTGACAACCGAAGCGAAAGTACAAAACTAATACTAAATAATGCAGTCAGAAATCCGTAACAAAGGCAGCACCAAGTAATAACAAAAGTCTAAGGATATGAAAAAACACGAAGGACACTGATGTATCAAAGTTACTGCTACAAACAAGAACAACACTCGGCTACCTAACCCTTTACCTTTATACTGAACCTCCACACCTTTCCATCCATGATCATGTCCTCAGTCAATTGGAGTAGCGCCATATCTTGCCTAATCACCTCTCCCCAATACTTCTTCGGCCTGCCCCTGCCTCTCCGGTAGCCCTCCAACGCCAGCCTCTCACACCTTCTTACCGGAGCATCAGTGTTTCTCCTCTTCACATGTCTGAACCATCTAAGTCTCGCCTCCCGCTTATTGTCCTCCACAGGGGCCAAACCTACCTTGTTCTAGATACCTTCCTTTCTTATTTTATCTAACCTGGTATGCACGTACATCTATCTCAACATTCTCATCTCGACCACCTTCATTTTCTGGACATGAGAGTTCTTGACTGGCAAACACTCTGCCCCATACAGCATAGTCAGTCTGACCATTGCTTTATAGAATTTACCTTTAAGTTTAGGTGGCACATTCTTATCAAACAGAACATCGGAAGCGAGCCTCCATTTCATCAATCCCGCCCCAATACAGTTTGCGACATCCTCGTCGATCTCCCTATTCCCTTGTATGACAGGCCTAAGGTACTTGAAACTTTCTCTCCTAAGAATGGCGTGGGAATCCAGCCACATGTCGCTATCCACTTCCTGAGTCGCGTCACTGAGCTTGAACTCCAAGTATTCAGTTTTGGTCCTGCTTAACTTGAACATTTACTCCAGGGTCTGCCTCCAAACCTCTATCCTCTCATTAACCCCGTCTCGCATCTCGTCAATCAGTACAATGTCATCTGCAAATAACATGCACCACGGTACCTCCCCTTGAAGTTGCCGCGTCAGCACGTCGATCAATGGGATGAGGGCTTACCCCTGATGCAACCCCATCACAATCGGGAATTGTTCCGAGTCCCCTCCCACTGTCCTCACCCGAGTCGTAGCTCCATCGTACATGTCCTTAGTAGTCCTAATGTATGCAACATGAATGCCTCTAGCCTCCAAGCATCTCCACAACAGCTCCCTCGGCACTTTATCGTAGGCCTTCTCTAAGTCGATAAACACCATATGTAAATCCCGCTTCCTCTCCCTATACTCCATCAACCTCCTAATAAGGTGAATAGCTTCTGTAGCCGAACGCCCCGGCATAAATCCGAATTGGTTCTCAGGAATAGACACAATCCTCCTCACTCTCAGCTCCACCACCCTCTCCCATACTTCCATAGTATGACTCAGTAGCTAGATACCCAGATGGTTATTGCAATGTTTCTGAAGTTTTGAGAAACTTTAAAAAAAAAAAAAAAAGAACACCACCTTAGTTTCAAGACAAGAGATTCTTCAGTAAAATATTTTCCACTTTTTACGTTTTGTGCACACCCTTTACACTCCTAAGATGTGGCTGAACTTACTGAGGTCAAGCACTTTACGAGTACCGATGCTGACCAAGTGCCTGTGCATGGTTGTCATACTTGAATTGATGATAGTTAACTTCTCAAAATAGTTTGATCAGTTCTAATGATTAAAGGATACTTTTCTTTGCCCCTACATGCATGTGATATTTGGTGAACTATGCATAGCCATAATGCTTAACAAGACTAGTTTCTTTTCTCTTCCTTTGGGTTGGCTGCTGGGTATTTAAATGAAACTTAAAAGGAGCTTTTGCCAATTGAACATTAGATGTTTCTTTCAGAAGAAATGAATGCTCTTTCTCTTTGAGCTTTATGTTCTACCTCCATGATGCCCCGGGCTTTGGTTTGGTGTTAAGAGACACATGATGTATGAGATAGTCGCTTATCATGGGTTCAAACCCTGCATAGACAAAAGCTAAGTGATGAAGGGTAAATGGGTAAGCTCATTATCCACCAAGTTTCGGACGGTGTGCCATTGGCTTCCCCGTTATCAAAAAGAAAATATTCCTTGATGATAGATTTTCTTTTTTAAAAGAAAGAATTCTCTTCAGCCAAATGTTTGTGGATTCCTAGCACGCCATGGTTACCTATCCTTGAGTTATTGCTTCAGAAGAAGTTTCAACTTCTTCTTTCTTTACTTCTCAAAATGTTGTATGCATAATAAAGTAAAAGCAACTATCCAGTGCTCGACTTTAAATCAGTTATGTTATCTAGATTATGATTTCTAGTAGTCGACTTATACATTATCTTTTCCTGACTGCAGGGAGGCAATGGGAAAAATTCTTGCTCGGGGTCATAGTCGTGTTCCTGTCTACTCTGGCAATCCAAAGAATGTTATTGGACTTCTACTTGTGAGTTCTGAATTCTCACCATCTGGGCAAGTTTTAATTGTAATCTTGCTACTTTTTTCAAGTGATCGTTTTGAAACTAATGTTAGGTAAAAAGTCTTCTGACAGTTCGGGCTGAAACAGAGACACCAGTTAGTGCAGTTTCTATTCGCAGAATTCCACGGTATTAATTTTTAATTGTCCACGGGCTGTATTTTGCATGTATGAACTAATATCCTAACATCATTGTTTGTCATACATCTTACCAGTGTTCCTGCTGATATGCCGCTATATGACATACTGAATGAGTTTCAGAAAGGTAGCAGTCATATGGCTGCAGTGGTGAAGGCTAAAGGGAAAAGCAAAAAGCCTCCCTCAGTAGTTGAGGGACAGAAGTCTGAAGACAATGAAGTCAACAGTGAAACTGCTCCTCTTCTGATGAAAAAGGATGGAAAATCAGATAATTTCGTCGTTGATATTGAGAAGGCTACAATGCCAGCAGCGATAAGCACACCAACATCTGGTGATGCAGTGACAAATAGTGTGGCTCATTCATTAGATGATATTGAGGATGCTGAAGTTATAGGTATTATCACCTTGGAAGATGTATTCGAAGAATTGCTACAGGTAACTTTTTGGGTTATGGATTTCTAACTCTCTCAAACAGTTGTCTATAATGAATGGACCTTACATTTTAGAAACTTGTCACTGGTGCAGGAGGAAATTGTGGATGAGACTGATGAGTACGTTGATGTACATAAAAGGTGCTTGAGAATCAGAAACCTTAATTTCACCTTATCTGTATTATTGCTATTGAAGAACAGATTGTAAAAATCCTCCTATTTTTACAGGATTCGTGTGGCAGCAGCAGCTGCTGCTTCATCAGTAGCACGAGCTCCATCAATCCGAAGGTTGACAGCCCAAAAGGCAGCTGTAAGTACACATTATGGATATATTTATACGACTGTCCTGATAGATGTAAAATTCTTGAATGTCAAGAATCCATGTAAATTATTTCTACAGGCACGAAATTGAATTGCGCAAATCTGGAATCACATTCTGACATCATCTGATGGTAAATATTATTTACACATCTCCACTGCATGGGCAAAGAGCGGTCTATGTACACCTTATTCAATCACATGTTATACGCAAATAGTTTTACGACTGTTGCATACCCCTCATTCTCAAGTAGTTATTGGGCTATTTTAGCATTATCACATTTCAAATCGGTGAGGGGCAGAAGCCGGAAATTCTCAAACTTGCGTCGCAGATTAGTGCCCACAATAAATTGTGGCACATACTAGGTTCATACAAATCCTGAGTGGAATAATTTTGAGATGCTTTATTCTACTCAGGATTTGTATGCTTTATTAGTTGTATCAATTACTGCGACGAACTGTAGCACTGTTCTCTTTGATTCTCTTCCGGTTACATTGTTACTAGAGTTTTAATGATGATAAGAGAGGGAAAATACTATGTTTCTTATTTTATGAGTGACGTTTTGCCTTTTATTGTGGACAGAAACTGCTTTCTTATAATAGCTAACGTTTAGTATTGGATTTCTCAGGGAGGCCAAAGTAAACAAGGACAAGCACCTAAGAAGTCCAGTGAGGACATTTCTAGCTCAAGAAGGATACAAGAGAATCTTGAAGAGCCTCTTCTTGAGAACAAGAGATAAATGGTTTGCTATGAGATCATAGGAGCCTTTTAAGAAGCTCTAAAATTTTGCAATCTGATTTATAATTTTGTGAGAACATATTCCTTTATGTGAAAACTTCTTTATTGTTCATTAATTGATCAGGTTTATTAATGGGATAAATTCAAAAATACCTATAGAAGTCAAAATAATTACCCTTACTCTACCTATTAATAATCCCGCTCATTAAATAATTACCAATATATCTATTTTAGTGCCCAACTCCTACATCAGCCATCTAATCTCTATTTCCTCTCTTTGTTCCTCTCTTTCTTTTTTTTTTTTTTTTTAATATCTTTTTCTTGTTGTCTTTTTTTCTGTTTCCTTCTTTTCTTTTCGTTTTTGTTTTTTCCTTTTTTTCTCTTTTTCATTCCATTCATTTTTTGTCAAACTATATTTTTCTTTATTTTCTTATTTTCTGTTACGACCCAAAATCTCAACCAATTGGAGCCATGATTACACGTAACTCCGCTTGCCGGGCCAAAGAACAACTCAAAGATACAAACGAATTGCAATTAACGACTTACAGCAAGATAAAAATATAGTGTAAAAGCAGCTCGAAAGTATACATGATAAGTCTAAGATCAACACTATCGTTCGGCCATCCCAAGAAGTGGAGTCACAAGTATATGAGCTACTAGAGTTTACTAAATACATGATTTTGAAAGACATATAATACTGTCAGGAAAGTAGAAACAATACGTAGAAAAAGGAAGATGACTCTAATGCTTGTGAATGGAATGCAGCTCTACCTCGAATCACCTGACTGGTATCCGTTAAGCACCTCTCGGGACTCCGCTGGTACTAATGTCTAGATCTGCACAAGAAGTGCAGAAATGTAATATGAGTACAACCGACTGTTGATACCCAATTTTTCCCTATGTATTATTTTTATGTACAGAATACTTTCAAATAATACATATGCATCTATAAGCATGCCCAAGTGTTTTGGTATTTTTCTAATTTTTTAAAGATTTTTAAAATTAATTTATTATCCATTTTAGCAGTACAAGGATCAATAATTATTCCCAAAACCATCAATTTTGGTGAATAATTTATTTTATTCCATATTTATACCAAAATATAGTTAAGGTAATTTTTTGTACATTTTTATAAATTTGTTTGGAATTTTAAAAGCTAAATTGCATATAATTGTAATTTTGGCCTACTTTAAGATTTAATAGCATTTTATAATTATAAAATTTGTTTTAGTGTTTTTAAATTAATATTTATATACTATTTGCTGATTTAGTACTTTTAATTTAATTTCAATTTTTTTTTACTATTTTTATAAAATAAAAGGGAAAACTGGCTATTTAATATTTGGCCCTAATTCGTTTCAATTGCAGTCCCATTTACATTTCAATTATAGCCAAAATTGACGCTCCAATTAACCCAACCTTAACACCCAATTGGACCGGCCCAATTTTAATTTTAACCTGACCCCCGACCCAACCATTTAACCCGCCTGGCCTTTCTTTTAATCTAGGTCGTTGATCGTTTTGATCAATGACGAGGATCGCTCCTTGCCTTTTTTAATTCCCCTACCCTAACCTAATCCCCTCATTTCATTTGGTCCGCCGCCTTTGAATACTCTCCTCTCTTAAAACACTCTCGAAGGTTCTTCGGAACCCTAGTCATCTCCTACCCTTTTCAACCGCACTTTCACCGGAATCCATGGCTTCTCGGGCCATGGATGGCCTATACTCACCCCCTTCCACCATTAAACCTTAGGTGTTCGAAGTTTCGAGGTCTGACCTCAACGATGTCCGTTCAAATCTTCTCAGATCCGTGGTTTTGAGGCCTTTCCGGCCTTGCTCCGGCGTATCCAAAGCATTAGGAGCCTGATTCTAACTCATCCGACTGAAGATCGGACTTACTTCCAAGCCTTTCTCATTTCTAGGATTTCGTAAGCTATTCGAGATTTTTCTCTGCTATACCTGTGTTCTACTGGATTTTTAAAGTGTTTCCCCCAATCTTTCTTTCAAAAATTGCTTCCCTTCGATTTATGGTTTCTGAAAGGGTTTCAAAACGTCTTTCTGATTCTTCCTTTTCTTTTCTTTTCTTTATGTGTGTTTGCCTATACTATGTTTTACCACGCATGTATTGTTCTTCTACTTTCTTTCTACTATGCGTGACTCTTCTGTACTTTGTATTCTACTGTGCCTCTAGACTGGGCTCGCATATCAATCTTTGTTATGTTTTCTTATATGTTCTTTGCTATGCTTTTCAGTATTCTTCTACTGCATGTGTTTTCTGCTGAGTTCTTAAGTTTTGTTTGCTTTACTGGACTTTGTTCGAGTTCTTTCTAAACATGTTTCATCTACTGTTTCCTAAGTTTATACTACCTCTTTTATCTTCTGAACTTGCTTAAGTTCCGAGCTTTTCTTAAAACGTGTTCTATATGCTTCAAATCAGCTTTTTCACTTTGTTGCATCAAACCTACCATTGTATCTGTTTGTTTCTCATGAGTCTCTGAAAGAGACCCCTAAGCCTGTTATTTGTCTTCTTATCTCTGCATCTGATTCAAGTTGAAAACCCTAGGAGTTGGGGGGGTTTTTGGCAAGACTGATTTTGTGTTTGGGCTGGGGTTCTATTATGGGACCCTGGGTTCTCTCAAATTGATTCTAAGTCTATATGCTGAACTTGAACCTCTTTGTTTATGACTCTGAACGCTTCTATACTAGTCTTTTTTAATTAGCAATAACAACTCTCTCTTGTTTGACATGCCTGAATGCTTTATATGTGAGGAATTCTTTCTTGAAAGCAGTTTTTTGCCAACTCATGATTGGGTTCGGAATCTCTTTAGGTTTGATTGATTGTTATTGTTTTTCCTTAAGTGAAAGCCTTTCCTCACTTTTCCTGACTTGGTTCATTCGAAAAAAGCCTGCAATTTTGATTTTCCTGAACTGTCTGATTGATTCCATTTCCTTATTCTCACAAACCGTGTACCACTGAACTTTTGCCTTAAATAAACTTCTGTGTATTTACCCTCCTTGTACTACTTTGGAAAAGATTTTGATCAAACTCTTTCCTTAATTGCCTTTTACCCATTTGAAATCAGAATCTCTTAATTAAAGGGAAACCTTTTGTAATTGATTGTAAAACTATTCTCTTACCTTTTCTTACTTGCCTTTTGCACTATAAAGGGCATGACCTTTCAGCACTTTAACAAGCTTGAGTTGAATACTCTAACATACATTACTTACTTCCAATTTAATACTCTTTAAGACATCTCCAATTGACACATTACTTACTTCACAACCTTCAATTTCAATACTCTGTTAGCTTCTCCAATCTTCTGACCGTTTGCTTGCAATTTGGCTTTCAAGACTACTGTTTTTACTTTCTTGAAACTGGTATCTTCTAATTTAAGTTTAGCCTCATCCCAATATGTTTATTGTACGGTTTCTACCATCCTGTCTACTCTGCTGTCTACGCTTAATGTTAAATATGTATGATGTTCTCTTTGCTTTTATGAATCCCTATACCCTTATCCTCTTCTATGTGTTTGAGTTAAAGTTTAGGCATGGCAGCACCTAAATTGTAGTTCATGTCTGGGCTTAATCCTTTAAGGGATCCTAACTCCCAAACAATGTGGCTAACAGACTGGTTGGGGGTGTGCCAACACTTCTAATTGTTGGGTATGACCTCGGCCTTCCCCAAAATCCCCTCTATGCACTTGCACTTTCTCTTAGATTCTAAGTTTTGCCCCCTCCTATGAGCCTTGCTTTGGGACCTTGAGATCCATCTGAACTTGGACATTTGAGGGTTGGTCCTTCCATACTGCACTATGCTAATTCTGCAATATATTTGGGTGTAAGCATTGGCCGGAGTATACCTGAGACTCTTAGGGAACTTTGACACATCCCAAATAAGAGAAAGGCTTTGGAAATCTGATTCTAGAAGTTGATTTATTCCATAATTCAGACCTGGGGTCTGAATTAGGCTTTTCTTGGTTGTACTTTAATTTCTGATGTAATTTTACTTTTCTAGTTCATTCTGGTTTGTAATAATTTATAATAACTTATGGGGTTTTTAGTGAAAAGGGGAGGGTCACTCACGTATGCATGCGGCTAGACATAATGTTCTTAGGTATTTATTCCTGCAATCACATCCTGCTTTTCACTTATGCATTTCATATAGAAATCCTGCCTATAGTTCTGCACTTCTGCATATATAGAAATCATGCCTATAGGTTTCTGCACTTATGCATATATAGATACCATGTCTTTAAGGTTCTGCACTCATATAGATACCATGATTGTAGGCTTCTGCACTCTTGCATCATATAGATAACATGTCTATAGGATCTCTTAAATTCTGCATTTACATCTATCATTAGGCAAATGGTTTATAGGTTTAAATAACAAATTGCATTCTTGATACCATGCCTATAGGACTCTTGCATTTCTATAAATATTTTAAAACCAATCACGCTTAGAAAGTATGTCTATAGGGGTAATAAACTGAATCTGAATCGTCTACAAGTCTAAAATCAATAGTAACGTTACTCAATATCTGCAGAACTTATGTTTTTCTATAATCAGCAAGACTTCTTTAAAAATCAGTATACTTCCGCATTGTTAGATATCATGCATATAGGTGTCACCTAGGCAAGCCATTAGGTAATTGATTAACTACACCAGTCTTTGATAATTACAACCAGGAGGCAGGCTTAATTCAGACTTCTTATCTGAAAATATGTGATAAATCAGCCTACCTCAACGTTTTAAGTTTAATTCATACCATAACCAGTACATGCAAGACATGCTAAACAATCTGTCTTTAAGTGAGGAGGCTTGTCTGAGCCTGTTAACTGCTATGTGTTTCCCATATCTGCCTTATGTGTTTTTGTTTGTCGCCTTAGAATTTTATCCTTTTAAACTCTGAAAAGCCCAAATATCTCTCCCCTTTAGGACTAGTAGTCCCAAATTCCTCCAAGACTGATAGGATTGGGACGGGTAATAGCATGCAATAAGTAACGAGACTATTTCACATTTAATACCTTAACGGGGTGGAAAGGTAGATATGGATATGATGACCACGCAATAACACCATGTGTATAAACGGTTACCGGGTGTTGTGTGGGGTTATCCGTATTACTTATAAACCTAGGACCTCCTTTTCCCTTTATTTGTCTATATTTTCTCAGAATTTTTAAAAAAAAACTGTTTAATTTTAGCTCCTTTAACATCTTTTACTTCAATTACTTGCATCATTTATGTAAAAAACCTCCCTTTTACTTGTTTAATTTTTAGTACTGTTTTATTCCCAAAACATCCGCCTCTTTCACCTCCTTTTTTCCAATTACTTGCATCAATTATGTGCAAACCCCTTCCCCTTTACTTGTGTGTCCCTTTTTTCAGAATTCTAAAACTGCTTTCTTCCAAATTTCAGCCTCTTTAACTTCTTGTACTTCAGTTGTTTACAACCATTATATATGAAAGCTATCTCGTATTTATAATTCTTGCTTTCTTACTTGTTTATACTTAAAGTCACAATTATAGCATGGCCGGGAACCACACAAGTGGATCTTGAGGGGTTCCTAACAGCTTCCCCTCGAGATAGCCGTTACCCAAACTCTGGTTTTTTAAACAAATTCTTCCCAGTGTCCTAATGCACTTTAATAATTAGGTGGCGACTCTTCAATTCCAAAACCCAATTCCCAAAAGGGAACGAGTTGTCCTCCCGAATTTCATAAACCCAATTTCGCAAAAAAAAGTGGGCGCGATAGCATGGCGACTCTGCGGAGGATTTCTTTTAGGCTGTTACCATTTCATGTTATTTGTGACTTTACTGCTTCTTTATTTCATTTATTTAATGTCTTTATATCTTCTTCTACTACGAAACTGACTTGGCTCTTCGTTTCTTTTATTTCTTTTAACGCTTTCCTTTACCGCTTTCCTTCAATACTGTTGTAAATTATGAGAAACTGTTGTAATTATTACTTTGTAAACGTGCAAATACACGACAATTTATTTTATTATTGTAATTGCATCTTCAACATCATATTCCACTCGTTCCAAACAAAATACCATCGCAACGCTTATAATGAGTGGTTGCGCCCTTCCGATATTATCACCCCCTAAATTTGGCAAAGGCGTATTTGTGGTAAAACTAGTTGATCAACGGTGTAGTAGACAGTTCCGTGCCTTTCCCTCTTGAGTTGTCCACTCAAGGGTACCAGTCTAAAACCCCATAGAAACCTTACTCTGTTTAACTGTGCATCCATCATGGTCAAACCTAGCCGAGTTAGTTATGTTGTCCGCATAATGACTCTTTAAGGTAGCCTTGTCCAAAGGCCACTAGGTTTCCTTGAAACCCAAATGGACACTGCTATGTTCCGTGCATTTATTTGGAGAACTAAATGCTTGTTATGCCAATTATTGATATCTAATAGTCGAGTCTGGTGGGGGTATGGTCTTAAAACTTTTGTTTTGCATAAGATGGAGAACGAGGTCCCCAACTTCGGTATGGTTAGCACACCCTCACTCTTGCTGACCTGGTGGAGGAATCTCCCATCAAATAACCAAATCAATGAATGGAAAGAGAGGGTCACCAAGGCTAGCGAAAAGCTGGAATATTTGGAATACAGTCTGTTCGAATTGGAAGGAAAAGTGAGGAAGAGAGTCACTGACTGCAAGAACGCTCAGGGAAACAAAGGAGAACTCCTGGCAAAGGCATTTTTACTGGAGAATCTGCGTGAACTTGAATATTTGATCAACGAGAGCATTCTACCTGGGGAAGGTCCTTCTAGGACCAAGTAGATAGGAATTTACCTTTTCATGTTATGAATGTAATAAGGCCAATGGCCATTAGTGACATTTTATCTTATACTATTTTAGTGTCATTTTGGGATTCGTCTTATTTTTATCAATAAAATGAGGCATTTAGCATTATAAGTTCTCCAAATCACTTGTCGCTAAGCCTACCTCGGGCACAACGAGGCTCCAAATTAGGACACAATTTACATTCTCTCACTATGTGTTTAAATATTGCAACATCTTTTTTCTTATAATCCTCACTAACTTGTTACCTTGTTTTGTTTTATTCCCCTCCCCAAAGGTTAGTTCGTGCACTCTGGCATCATCATATTACTATACAAGATCCAAGGTCTCTCCACCTACTCCTCCTCCGAGTCCTATCAGAAATAGGAACCGAGGAAAAATGGAAGATTTGAGCAACACCAGAAAGGAAAATTTAGTTGAACGGGTAGAGGTTCCTTAGGGTATTCAGGTTTCCAAGGAAAGTGCCGCCCAGCTCAAACAGAAGTTGTTGAAATTTCAAGAAGAAATGGATCAAGTTTGGAATTTGGCAAGCTTGTCATTTTCCCTCACCACCACAGATGTCAGTTTCCTAAACACCCAAAACCCCACACCTCCACAAAATATTCCGAAAACACAAAACCACTCTGCTCATCACTACCACTGCAACACTTGCCACACATCCAACAATACCCCACTGATCATCCCGGAACCTGTGAACTCCACAAATGGACATTCTTACCCTCATCACAACACCCCCATTTATGTGGAAATTGTGCCGCATCCTACTCAACCCATTTCAAGCACACCTGAGTCTGATGATAAAGACTCGCTTATCAGGAATCTGGCGGAAGAACTCAAGAAGCTGACTAGTAGAATTCAGGGCGTCGAGGGAAATAAAGGGATTGAAGGGCTGAATTACGAAGACCTTTGCATTCAACCCGATGTCGATCTTTCCGAGTGGTACAAACCTCCTAAGTTCGGGATGTTTGATGGTACAGAGGATCCGAGAATTCATTTGAGAACATACTGTGACAAGCTGGTCGGAGTAGGGAAGGACGAAAAGATTTGCATGAAACTTTTCATGAGGAGTCTGAAGGGAGATGCTCTGTCTTGGTACATTAGCCAAGACCCGAAGAATTGGTCGACTGTGTAAGTATGGCATCCGATTTCATGGACGGGTTCAGATTCAACACAGAAAATGCGCCAGATGTGTTCTACATCCAAAACTTTAAAAAGAAACCCACGGACACATTCCGCGAGTATGCTACTCATTGGAGACCAGAAGCTGCTAAGGTCAGACCGGCTTTAGAAGAAGAACAAATGAATAGGTTTTTCGTCCGAGCTCAGGACTCACAGTACTATGAAAGGTTAATGTTGATTGAGAGTTAGAAATTTTTCGACATCATCAAGCTAGGGGAGAGGATCGAGGAAGGTATCAAAAGTGGTATGGTCACTAACTTTGAAGCCTTGCAGGCTACCAACAAGGTCTACTGTCTGGTGGCACGTCTAAGAAAAGGGACGTGAGCGCCGTGATGGTTGCACAGAGAACAAAATCCCCAATCAAATACCAAAACTACCCAGTACCTCCACTCACATATCAACCTACCCCAAATTACCAAGCACCCTCGCCCTCTTACCAAGCTCCACCACTTACTTACCAATCACCTCCACCACTCACATATCAGCCCACTTCACCTAGATATTCCCAACCCGCACATGTCTACCAACCATACAATGCTCAACCCTCTCACTATTAATCACCTCCCACTCGCCAAAACTTTCCTAGACCTCGACCAAATTTCGATCACAGACCTCCCAAACAATATACCGCTATTGCCGAACTGATCGGCCAGCTGTATGAAAGGCTCAAAGTTGCTGGTTACGTTACCCCCATCCCTGCTATAACCCCTGAAAACCCTTCACAATGGGTCAATCCAAATAAATCTTGTGCATACCATTAATGAATGTCGTTCTCTGAAAGATAAGATCCATGCACTGACCGATAACAAGATTATAGTGGCAAAGGATCCTGCTCCAAATATCCGCAACAACCCTCTACCTGACCACAAGGGCGGAGGCATTCACATGATTGAGATAGAAGATGATTGGGACCCCAAAGGATCGATTAGATTGCTCGCAGAAGGTGACGAGCCAAACAAACCAACAGTCACCCTTAATCCGATTGTAGTCCAGATTCAGCCTTCTGGAGACGCTGAGGTGAATATGTCCATACCACTTGAGTTCGAAGCACCTTCTCCTGCAAAGGCGCCAGCACCGATCGAGGTCGAGTTTGGGTCCCCAAAGGCACCCGTACCATTTGAAGTTGCTGTGTCACCTTCCAAAGCAAGGGTACCCATCCCAATAGTAATGTCGGCTATAGCACCATTCCATATAAAGGCCATCTCTTGGTATTACACAGTCGAGGCAAGGAGGAAAGGTAAAGCCAAATCCGGAGAAGCAGTTACGGTACAGGGTATGACAAGGACCGACATAGTCTATACTCCGGAACATTTGGCCGAGTCAAGCAAGCAGGCCTCTGGCCGACCAACTATCACTGAAACTAGGTCTGATGATCTTTGGAGAAGATACAAGCAAAGGAGTACTCATTCATCGATCAATTGAACAAAACACCGGCACAGATATCTATTCTAACTTTGCTACAAAGTTTCGATGCACATAAGAATGCTCTGTTAAAGGTGCTTAGTAAAGCATATGTACCGAGCAACATCACTGGAGGAGAGATGGAAAACATCATAGGGCAGTATTGGACGGTCACAAGATCACTTTCCATGAAGATGAGTTGCAACCAGAAGGTTTGAGTCACAACAAGGCGTTGCACATCACTGTGCAGTGCGAGGATTATTTCATCACCAGGATCCTAATTGATGGAGGGTCCAGCCTCAATATTTGTCCATTAGTAACTCTCAGAACCTTGGCAAAGAGCCTGCATGAGATCAAGGATGGGTCTATCAATGTCAAAGCTTTCGATGGTTCCCAAAGGTCCACTATTGGGGAAATTAGCTTATGTCTACAAATGGGGCCTACTTGGTTCGATATTGATTTTCAAGTAATAGACGTGCCAGCATCTTACAAACTACTTTTGGGATGGCCTTGGATTCATGTCGCTGGGGTTGTAGCATCAACCTTACATCAGGCAGTGAAGTTTGAGTGGAATCACCAAGAGGTGATTATTCATGGCGACGGTAACAATCCCATATACAGTCGCCAGACCATCCCAGCAATTGGAGGAAGAAGGAAGATAGGCGAAGAAACCTATCACCACATCGAGCGAGTCAACGTCATTGATAAGGACAAGTGGTGGGACAACAAAATTGAAAGCATATTGAATTGGAGCGGATATGAACCTGGCAAGGGACTTGTCAAAAACCTCCAAGGAATCGCCAAACCTATCAAGCTGAAGAAACATGGTACCACTTTCGGTCTGGGATATGAGTACACTTGGAAAGAGTTTAATGAGTGGTCGCCACCATGGAGCGATCCTTGCTACCCAGTAGAGCAACCGATACCTCGCTTGGAGCAGACTTTCCATCCAGCCTATGTTACATATGGGTCGGAAGAAGAGGAAGCACTGGCAGCGATGAGGAATTTGTTCTTAGAAGATGATGACATAGATTGTTGTGTCATTTTTTAGGAGGAGGGAGAGGAAGGCCCTTCCATAAAAGCTGTAAGCCGAGGAGTACACCTCAACAATTGGACCGTCAGAACCACCCGAGCCCGGAAAGCTTCGGGGTAGCAAGGCTGAACAAAGCACCATGCATTATCTTTTATTTTTGCTAGTCGACTTTCTTTTCGCATTTTTAATTTCAAAATAAGAGATCCAATGTTCAAAATTGTTATGAAATTTATCAAAAGCACTTCAGTTTCTTATAAATCTTACTCTTATTACTTTCTCTCATTTACTTTATTTACATAGCATTACTATTACTTATCCTGACGAATCGATGACTGTGACTTGCAACGAGACAACGCAACAAACGGATATAGACTCAGAGGAAGATGATATACCAGAAGAGGTTGTTAAAGAGGTTGAGGATTTTGAGAATAGACCTAAGTCCAACCTGGACAAAACTAAGGTTGTTAACTTGGGAGATGCAGAAAATGTCAAAAAAACTTGCATCAGTGTTCATCTGTCACCGTCAGAAAAAAAAGAGTACACGGAATTTCTAAAGGATATGAGGACATATTCGCTTGGTCATATGACAACATGACTGGTTTGAGTACATCTATTGTGGCACACAAACTACCGACTGATCCGACATGCCCACCGGTAAAGCAGAAGCTCAGAAAGTTCAAGCCCGACATGAGCTTGAAAATCAAGGAAGAAGTTACTAAGCAAGTCAAAGCTAAGGTTCTCAGAGTAGTAGAGTATCCAACATGGTTAGCCAATATTGTGCCAATGCCGAAGAAAGACGGGAAGATTAGAGTCTGTGTCGACTACCGGGATCTCAACCGGGCCAGTCCAAAAGATGACTTCCCTTTGCCAAACATACACATTCTAATTGACAATTGTGCCAAGCATGAGCTGCAGTCGTTTGTTGATTGCTTTACTGGGTATCATCAGATATGGATGGATGAGGAAGACGCTGAGAAAACGGCTTTCATTACGCTGTAGGGGATGTATTGTTACAAAATGATGTCGTTTGGGTTAAAGAATGCTGGGGCCACCTACATGAGGGCTATGACTACCATTTTCCATGATATGATACATAAAGAGATTGAAGTATATGTAGATGATGTCATCATCAAATCCAAGAAAATCGCTGATCACATGGAAGATTCGAGGAAGTTTTTCAACAGACTGAGAAGGTACAACTTGAAGTTAAATCCCGTAAAATATGCATTCGGGGTTCCTGCCGGAAAGCTACTGGGGTTCATCGTTAGTCGACGAGGAATAGAACTGGATCCATCAAAGTTTAAAGCCATTCAAGAATTGCCACTACCAAAGAACAAGAAGGACATGATGAGTTTCATGGGGAGACTCAACTACATCAGTCGGTTCATAGCACAATCCACCGTCATCTGTGAGCCGATCTTTATGATGTTGAAGAAGGACGTCGCCATCAAATGGATTGATGACTGCCAAAAGGCCTTCGATAGAATCAAGGAATATCTGTCAACATCGCCAGTTTTGGTCCTGCCCAAGCCAAGCAGACCCCTATTACTCTACCTTGCAGTATTAGATGGAGCGTTCGGTTGTGTTCTGGGAAAACATAATGAAACGGGGAGGAAGGAGTAGGCCATCTACTATCTTAGCAAGAATTTCACCATGTACGAGATCGGTATTCTCTGTTAGAACGCACCTGTTGTGCTTTGAATTGGGTAGATCAGAAGTTGAGGCATTATTTCTGTGCCCATACTACATACCTCATATCAAGAATGGATCCGCTAAAGTACATCTATTAGAAGCCCATGCCCACCGGCAAACTAGCCAAGTGGAAAATCCTGCTAAGTGAATTCGACATTATCTACGTAACTCAGAAAATGATCAAAGGACAGGCTTTGGCAGATCATCTTGCCGAGAATCATGTGGACGAAGAATACGAACCCCTAAAGATGTATTTTCCTGACCAAGAGGTATCATTCATAGGAGAATACATTACAGAATCCTATAATGGCTGGAGAATGTTATTCGATGGAGCAACAAATTTCAAAGGAGTTGGCATAGGAGTAGTCCTAGTATCAGAAACCGGTCAGCATTATCCGGTGTCTGCCAAACTCAGGTTCCCATGCACCAACAATATGGCCGAGTACGAAGCTTGCATCTTGGGGCTCAAGATGGCCATTGACATGAACATTAAAGATTTGCTAGTGATTTTCTTATACCTCAAGTCCGAGAAGAATGGGCAACCAAGAACTCCAAGATACTCTCTTATCTGCATCATGTATAGGAGTTAAGAAAGAGATTCACAACATGTTTCCAGAGTCCAGAATGAGTTTGCTGATGCATTGTCTACCCTATCATCCATGATACATCATCCAGACAAGAACTTCATTGATCTTATCCTCGTAAATATCCATGATCATCCAGCTTACTGTGCTCATGTCGAGGGAGAAGCAGACGAAAAACCTTGGTTTCATGATATCAAGGAATACTTGGCAACATGAGAGTATCCAGAACTTGCAAACGCTACTCAGAAGTGTACACTTCGAATATTATCCAACAATTTCTTTCACAGCGAAGGAATCCTTTATAGGAGGACTCCAGATTTGGGATTACTAAGGTGTGTCGACGCAAAGGAAGCATCCAGGCTACTAGAAGAAATCCATGCTGGGACCTGCGGTCCACATATGAACGGTTTTGTCTGAGCTAAGAAGATACTCCAAGCATGCTACTTTTGGATGACTATAGAAACGGACTGCATCCAGTATGTTTGAAAGTGCCATCGCTGTCAGATACATGCAGACATGATAAAGGTGCCTCCAAACGAGCTTAATGAAACAAGCTCACCGTGGCCGTTCGCCGCTTGGGGAATAGATGTTATTGGACCAATCGAACCGGCCGCGTCAAACGGGCACAGGTTCATCCTAGTAGCAATTGATTATTTTACCAAGTGGGTTGAAGCAGCATCTTACAGATCCGTGACTAAGAAAGTCGTGACAGACTTCGTCCGCGACCGTATCGTTTACAGATAATGGTTCCAATCTCAATAGTGATTTGATGAAACATGTGTGAAACCTTCAAGATCAAGCACAAGAATTCTACGGCTTACAAACCTCGGATGAATGGAGCCGTAGAAGCTGCCAATAAGGATATCAAAAGATACTAAGGAAAATGATAGAAAAGCATAAGCAGTGGCATGAGAAGTTGTCATTTTTTTTGTTGGGGCACCGCACCACAATCCGCACATCAACCGGGGCAACTTCTTATATGATGGTTTATGGTACAGAAGCAGTCATTACCACAGAGGAAGAAATCATTTCCTTAAGGATCATACAAGAAGTTGAGCTCGACAACGCAGAATGGGTGAGGAGTCGCTATGAGCAGCTAGCTCTTATAGACGAAAAAAGAATAAATGCGGTTTGCCACGGTCAGCTTTATCAGAACAGAATGTCCAGAACCTTCAACAAAAGAGTCAAGCCAAAAGAGTTTATACCGGGGTAGCTGATGTTAAATAAGATTTTCCCGTATCAAGATGAAGCCAAAGGGAAATTCTCTCCCAACTGGCAGGGTCCATACATGGTTTACCGGGTTCTAACAAGAGGAGCCCTCATACTTGCAGAAATTGATGGAGAAGTTTGGCCAAAGCCAATCAATTCAGATGCAGTGAAGCGATACTATGTGTAACCTTTTATGCTTTCCTCATATGATGTAATTTTAACTACGCCTGACCTAATTCCCGTTTAAGAGGGGATACGTAGGCAGCCCTATGGGTTCGGTTACAATTCAATAAAATCTTCACTTCCCTCATAATTGGAAACTGGGGTAGAATTTTGAGGAGGATCCTTAAAATTCCAAAGTCATTTTCATCCATTTACTGCAAGCAGCCATCAGAAGCATCAACCCAGTAA
The DNA here is from genome assembly GCA_026770625.1 of Nicotiana glauca. Lineage (NCBI taxonomy): Eukaryota > Viridiplantae > Streptophyta > Magnoliopsida > Solanales > Solanaceae > Nicotiana > Nicotiana glauca. Next base: position 32,512 of record MU758670.1, read on the forward strand.
ACTGGGGCAAAATTTTGAGGAGGACCCTCAAAATTCCGGAGCAAGAAAGGTTGCAATATCGTGAACCATGTCGCAGTCGTCGGTTCATCTAAAGAAAACTATTCTCGATTATATATTTATGTCATATTCTTACTAAATCATGTATGTCCATTATCAAAATTGTTTTTTTAGCAACACTACCCCAAGGATACGCAAAGTATCACTGAAATAGAGATGAGCAGGACAAGCAAAGCCAACGGGGATACGAACTAACCTTCCCCCTTTACAAAACTCACGATTTTTCTTTGGATGCAGGCACGGTAGTCACAAAATCATCAACTATATTTATACACCTACACTTCTCGAGAATACAACTTTCAGAACCATCACCTATCTACAATTGCTATCCGTATACGATATCCCCAACAACCACAATATCGCAATCAGCTATCAACTATTAGCTAAGAGATTTTATTACTATTCGCCTTTTATTTCTCTGTATTGCATAAGACTACCTTCCTGCCTTCCGAGGTTAAGCTCTACCTCTATCTGCATTTCTCTGCATTGCATAAGGCTACCTTTCTGCCTTCCGAGGTTAAGCTCTACCTCCATCTGCATTTCTCTGCATTGCATAAGGCTACCATTCTGCCTTCCGAGGTTAAGCTCTACCTCCATCTGCATTTTTTCTGCATTACATAAGGCTACCATTCTGCCTTCCGAGTTTAAGCTTTACCTCCATCTGCATTTCTCTGCATTGCATAAGGCAACCTTTCTGCCTCCCGAGACTAAGCTTTGTCTCCATCCTACATGGCTGAAATATCGCCACTTTATTTTTCTTGCATGGCTGAGATATCGCCACTTTATTTCTCCGCATGGCTGAAATATCTCCACCTTTTATTTACGTCTTGCATCGGACAAAAAATCGCCACCTTCTGCATTTCATGGGCTGAAAGATCGCCAAATTGTCCGAAGGCGTCATTGTTCGGAGGCACCATTTGCATAGCCCGAGAACGACATGCCATAGCCTGAGGACCCCATTTTTATCTTTTGCATATCATTATTCAAAGTCATCATGGTTCGGAGGCATTATTCTCATAGCCCGAGAACACCATTTCATAGCATGCGAATCCTTTATTATGTACTTCATGGATCAGGACGTCATGGTCTGAGGACGTCATCCTAACCGTCCAAAGACAACATTCATGTTCCAACGGGAACTTGCATCGCGTTCAAATTTATGCACAATATATATTCATATTGCTCATTTGCAGGTACACCGGCTAGCAATGGCCATCTCAGCAGGAGCGACTCCGCTCCAGTTCCCGCAGCCCTACTAGAAATCTCCATCGGCATATTCCGCCGATGGATCCTGAACTACCTATGGCTTGATTCCTGTAAGACCAGGGATATGTAGGAAGCTCAGGAACCATATCTCGGTAAAAATTCTTCAAATCACTTCGTTCGTTCAAATTGGCCATCATATCTTTACCCGACAACTCTTTCATCCTTCTCGGGTAAAGAGGTGCAGCTGTTGATACCCAATTTTTCCCTATGTATTTTTTATGTACAGAATACTTTCAAATAATATATATGCATATATAAGCATGCCCAAGTATTTTGGTATTTTCTTAATTTTTTAAAGATTTTTAAAATTAATTTATTGTCCATTTTAGCAGTACAAGGATCAATAATTATTTCCAAAATCATCAATTTTGGTGAATAATTTATTTTATTCCATATTTATATCAAAATATAGTTAAAGTAGTTTTTTGTACATTTTTATAAATATTTTTGAAATTTAAAAGCTAAATTGCATATAATTGCAATTTTGGCCTATTTTAAGATTTAATAGCATTTTATAATTATAAAATTTGTTCCTGTATTTTTAAATTAATTTTTTTATATTTTTTGCTGATTCAGTACTTTTAATTTAATTTCAAAATAATTTTTTACTATTTTTATAACATAAAAAGGGAAAACTGACTATTTAATATTTAGCCCAAATTCGTTTCAATTGCAGCCCCGTTTACATTTTAATTATAGCCAAAATTGACCTCCAATTATCCCAACCTTAACACCAATAGGATCGGCCCAATTTTAATTTTAACCCGACCTAACCATTTAGCCCGCCTGGTCTTTCTTTTAATCCAGGCCGTTGATCGTTTTGATCAACGGCCAGGATCGCTCCTTGCCTTTTTTGATTCCCCTACCCTAACCTAATCCCCTCATTTCATTTGGTCTGCCGTCTTTGAATACTCTCCTCTCTCAAAACACTCTCGAAGGTTCTTCGGAACCCTAGTTATCTCATACCCTTTTCAACCGCACTTTCACCGGAATCTATGGCTTCTCAGGCCATGGATAGCCTGTACTCACCCCCCTCCACCATTAAACCTTGGGTGTTCAAAGTTTTGAGGTCTGACCTCAACGATGTCCGTTCAAATCTTCTCAGATCCGTGGTTTTGAGGCTTTCCGGCCTTGCTCCGGCGTATCCAAAGCATTAGGATCCTGATTCTAACTCATCCGACTCAAGATCAGACTTTCTTCCAAGACTTTCTCATTTCTAGGGTTTCTCCAAAACCCTAAGCTATTCGAGGTTTTTCTCTGTTATATCTGTATTCTATTGGAATTTTAAAGTATTTTCCCCAATCTTTCTTTCTAAAATTGCTTCCCTTCGATTTAGGGTTTCTGAAAGGGTTTCAAAATGTCTTTCAAATTCTTCCTTTTCTTTTCTTTATATGTGTTTGCCTATACTATATTTTACCACGCATGTGTTGCTCTTCTTCTTTCTTTCTACTATACGTGACTCTTCTGTAATTTGTATTCTACTGTTCCTCTAGACTAGGCTCACATGTCAATCTTTGTTATGTTTTCCTATATGTTCTTTGCTATGCTTTTCAGTATTCTTCTATTGTATGTGTTTCCTGCTGAGTTTTTAAGATTTGTTTGCTTTACTAGACTTTTTTCAAGTTCTTTCTAAATATATTTCATCTACTGTTTTGTCAGTTTATACTACCTCTTTTATCTTCTGAACTTGCTTAAGTTCCGAGCTTTTTACTTTGTTGCTTCAAGCCTGCCATTGTATCTGTTTGTTTCTCATGAGTCTCTGAAAGAGACACCTGAGTCTGTTATTTGTCTTCTTGTCTCTGCATCTGATTCGAGTTGAAAACCGTAGCATTTGGGGGTTTTTGGTTTGTTTGGACTGGGGTTCTATTATGGGACCCTGGGTTCTCTCGAACTGATTCTAAGTCTATACACTAAACTTGAACCTCTTTTTTTATGACTCTGAACTTTTCTATACTAGTCTTTTTTAATTAGCAATAACAACTCTCTCTTGTTTGACATGCCTGAATGCTTTATATCTGAGGAATTCTTCCTTCAAAAAGGTTTTTTGAAAATTCATGATGGGTTCGGAATCTCTTTAGTTTTGATTGATTGTTATTGATTTTCCTTAAGTGAAACCCTTTCCTCACTTTTCCTGACTTGGTTCATTCGAACAAAGCCTGCAATTTTGATTTTATTGAACTGTCTGATTGATTCCCTTTCCTTATTCTTACAAACCGTGTACCACTGGACTTTTGCCTTAAATAACTTCTATGTATTTGCCCTACTTGTGCTACTTTGGGAAAGATTTTGATCAAACTCTTTCCTTAATTACCTTTTACCCGTTTGAAATCAGAATCCCTTAATTAAAGGGAAACCTTTTGTAATTGATTGCAAAACTATTCTCTTACCTTTTCTTACTTGCCTTCTGCACTATAAAGGGCACGACCTTTCAGTACTTTAACGACCTTGAGTTGAATACTCTAACATGCATTACTTACTTCCAATTCAATACTCTTTAAGACATCTCCAATTGACACATTACTTACTTCACAACCTTCAATTTTAATACTCTGTTATCTTATGAGATCTTCTGACTGTTTGCTTGCAATTTGGCTTTCAAGACTACTGTTTTTACTTTCTTAAAACTGGTATGTTCTAATTTAAGTTTCAGGCTCATCCCAATGTGTTTATTGTATGGTTTCTACCATTCTGTCTACTCCGCTGTCTACGCTTAATGTTAAATATGTATGTTGCTCTCTTTGCTTCTATGAATCCCTATACCCTTTGTGAGCACGTGATTTTTGCCCCAAGCAAATTATTCCAAAAATATATGGAAAAATGATTTTTGTGTGGAAACTTGTTGATAATTGTGTGGAAATACCATGATTTATTTTTATTTTTGGAAAATAAAGCAAAGATAATCAAAACAAAATACCATTTTTCGTATTAATTAGAAAATACCAAAAATAGAAATTAATTGCTCTTTAATTTTAGAAAAA
>MU758672.1:0-26873 GCA_026770625.1 Nicotiana glauca
TACAATTGAATTCTCCCTTGCCGGGATAGTTGGGCTGTTAGTTGTACCCTTGCCGGGTTTAATTGTTATGTTGATATTTTTCCCTAATGGGACCTCCTTTGGAGAGATTATCAGTGTTATTCTTTATATTGTGGGATCGTGTGGCATGCCGACCACTTATGAATTATATTATGGGATCGTGTGGCACGCCGACCACTTATGAATTATATTATGGGATCGTGTGGCACGCCGACCACTTATGAATTATATTATGGGATCGTATGGCACGCCGACCACTTTGAATTATATTACGGGATCGTGTGGCACGCCGACCACTTATGAATTACAATATGGGATCGTGTGGCATGCCATCCACCTATGAAATATGAATTGGGAATGAGTGGTACGCCGACCACAACTTATATTGATTATTGTTATTAGCTTGAGATGCCGGTGACATTGTGCACAGAGAAACGGGAGCGAGTGGTACGCCTACCACGTAATATATGGAAAGGGATCGTGTGGCGCGCCGTCCACTTATATACTACATTACGGGATCGTCTGGCGCGCCGTCCACTTATGTTATACATTATGGGATCGTGTGGCGCACCGTCCACTTATGTTATACATTATGGGATCATGTGGCGCGCCGTCCACTGTAAACATATGCATCATAAAACCCGGAGTAGATCTGCTTTAGTACTCCCCGATAGCATGTCCCCTCCCAGCTTTACTTTGTATTATTTTATTACTGTTTTCTCGCACTTGTATATTATATTTGCACAGATTAATTGTGGTAGGTCCTGTATAGTCTCGTCACTACTTCGTCGGGGTTAGGCCAGGCACTTACCAGCACATGGGGTCGGTTGTACTGATTCTACACTCTGCGCTCTTTTGTGCAGATACAGGTTTCGGGCAGCAGTAGCAGCAGTAGTTCGAGTTTTGGTATTCCGCTCAGCGAGACACCGAGGTAGCCTTGCAGGCATCCGCGGGACCCGGTGTCTCCTCTATCTTTTTATTCAGTCTGTTATCTCATATATTCGAGACAAACAGTTTTATATTTCTTTCGAACGGTTGTGTTTAGTCAATTCTTAGCAGTTCGTAAGTAGTGACACCAGATACTCGGTAGAGGTGTATTTTGAAACTTCTGCATTTTTATATCGTTTTGTTAAAACTAAAGTCTTATGCACTTATTTAATTATTGTTAGAATATTATATTGTTGAGGGTGGATAGAGAATGTGTAATGTTTTGGCTGGCCTAGCTACGTTAGTAGGCGCCATCACGACGCCCGATGGTGGGATAAATCCGGGTCGTGACACTTTTTCAATGTCCAGCAGTCATTTGTATGATTGCCCTCTGCCCCTGAATGGTATGCACACCTGACACCCCGCTTATATGATGGTGATTCTGGATTTTTCCCATTCGGGGGTATGGGTTGCAGCAAATTCATCTGGACAAGCTTAGGGAACAAGGTGGAGTAGGGTTCACAGATTGGTGTAAAAGTTTGTCGTCTAGGTGGTTCCCGAGGGCGAAAGTTATTTTGTGGTGGTCGGGGGTTATATTGGTTTGTAAGGTGGCTGGTTTCTTTGGAATGGAGGTGGGTTTCGGTTAGCTTGTAGTTGCGGGCGGCCGAAAGGTTGAGCATTCATTACCGCATATGGTGGAGGAGCATAAGTCACATCTGTGGGAGGGTAATAGTGCTGAGGGGCTCTTTCTGAGAACACCGGTCTAGGAGCCCGGTACCTTCTTCCGCCCGATGCCGCCATCACTGTTTCTGCTTTCTTCTTGCCCTTATCCATTCCTCCAGACCCGCCATGGATGGCTTGGGAGGTTGCCCTTATGGCTGACTGGCTCAAGATTCTGCCCATTTTTAGCCCGTTCTCTACCATTTCTCCGATCTTTATTGCCTCTGCAAAATGCTTACCTATAGCGGAAATCATGTTTTGAAAATAATATGCCTCCTGAGCCTGTAGGAAGACAGTGACCATCTCAACCTCATCCATTGGAGGCTTCACTCTTGACGCCTGCTCACTCCATTTTATTGCATATTTGCGAAAACTCTCTGAGGGCTTTTTCTTTAGGTTTGCCAAGGAGTTCCTGTCTGGCGCAATTTCTATATTGTACTGAAATTGTCTGACAAAATCTCGGGCAAGGTCATCCCAGATATGCCATCGAGATATGTCCTGATCCATGTACCATTCTGATGCTATACCCACCAAGCTTTCTCCAAAGTAAGCCATTAATAATTCTTCTTTTCCACCAGCTTCGCGCAATTGATTACAATACTTTTGAGGTGAGCAATGGGATCGCCATGTCCATCATAATTTTCAAACTTTGGCATCTTGAATCCCATAGGTAGGTGCACGTGAGGGAGCATGCACAAATCATTGTAAGAAACACTATTCTGCTCGCTTAGACCTTGCATATTTTTTAGACTTTGCTCTAAACTCCTCATTCTTTTTGTCATTTTATCTTGCTCTGGGGCTTTAGGGGTTTTGTCCTGCCCCGGTGTGATCTCATATGGTGGCAGAGAGTAGGCATATTGAGGATAGTGAGGAGGGTCGGCCTGAAAAAACTGGAATCTGAAATGTGAAGACCGAAGGGTCAAAAACATGTTTTGGTATTGATGGTTGGATAGTTGCAGAAGATGGTGGAGCTGTAAAGATGTTGGGAGCAATTCCAGATGGGAACATCTAGGGGTGATCTCAGAAGGTGTTCCGAAAAAGTTAGCAGTCATGGTAGGTTGCCCCAGAGGAATATTTGGGCGGCTGATGGGGACAGTAGTAACCCCTCCAGTTCTTGGGAACTCCGGGAATCCGGGGATATTGCTTGGGGGTTCCTTCCCGTTGTTCCAAGCATCCCACATTTCCATCAAGCGTAAGTGCAGGATCTGATTTTCTTCGACTGTATAGGATTCATAGGCCGGGATCCCAGAGATTGGGCTATCTTCAGATATGGGGACTACAGGCAAGGTCATTTCCGACGACATCTCTGTTTTTCCTTTGGATCTGGTGAAGTATCGATGCGAGGCCAATTTACCACAAACCAACCACGGTTTCTAAAATACTCAGATGGATAGACAGCAACAAACAGTTAGTATGAAACAAGTAACAGATAGGCAACTGCACATTGGAGTGTGATGCACCTATTCAGTTAAATGGATATCTACATGTTTGCTTCGGTTGCATGCGTCATCCCGACTTTTCTTCTTATTCCTTTTCTCTTTTCTTTCTCTTTTTGTTTTGTTTTCTTTCATTTTCCTTTCCCGCTTCTTTATTTTCATTTTCTGCTTTTTCTTTTCTTTGGCCAGGGTTTTTCTCTCAATGCCCTATTTTCTTCTTTTGTGTTTCTTTTTCTCTCTTATTTTTTCTTTCCTTTTATTTCGCTCGCGTTTCTCTTTTTCTTAGGATTACGGTCGAATCTTATGTAGATTGCCTACATATTATGGCCCTGCATGAATCAGACCAGGAGTAGTTCTTGTAAATAAATGCAAAATAAGAAAACAATTTTTTTTGGGGAATTTTTAATCTTTCATTAATAATAATTGCGGTTACAAAAGCTACATAGACTATTTTTTTTCTTTTCTTACAAAAGGAAATTACAAAAAAAGACTCAAAAGCAAAAAACAGACTCGATTAACTAAGAGTACATCAATGCTTCAAATCCTGGGGCCCGCGGAGCGTCGTTCGGCATTGTCGCGGGCCTGCGTGCGAGACCCCTTTGTAACTGACCTAAATCATTCATGACTTGGCAAACAAATATCATCACTGAGGCAAAGGACGCAGTACAACACATTCACTCGCTAGCCTGACACTTCATGACAATATAATGGGCAATGTCTCTGATCCTTTCTCTAATTCGGCCCTTTTCTTGGAGGAGTCGGCTTGTTTGTTGTATACGAGCTTCTAGCACCTGCGTGTCCTGGAAGTGCAAATCTTGTAGTAGTTTAATTTCTTTTCCATCTCTGTAATTAAACTATGGCACTGGTTCATCTCGACTCGGAATTCTTTATCCCACTGGGCTGTCTTTTCTTCCATAGTATTCATTTTTCCCTTCATCTTGGCAATGGTCCCCTCAGAGTTTCTTCTCATTTGCTGCACAAACTAAGCTCTTTCTTCAGTCTTTTTGGCCCACTGCGCCCGGAGTCTTGCCATATTTCCCTCGGATTTTTCTAGTTCTTCTTGGCAGTCCGAAATTTGTTTCCTTAACCCTTTGATTAACCTCTCGTCAGATAGACTTCTTTCTTGATTCCGTGCATCTATTTTCATTTTCTTAATTTGGGCTTTGAGCTCTTCGTTCTCCTGAGCTAATTTCTTTTTATCACCCTCGTTGGCTACAGCCTGTACACTTTTGTCGAATTGGAGGTCCCGGACTTGTTGCTCTAACCGTCCTATTTTAGCTCGGTACTCCTTCTCCTTTGCTTGCCAATCCCATTGAACTTGGACCCTATCGGTAAACTGCTGCACGTGCGGTCTTTTAGCGGGTCTTTTTGGGATTTAAAATCTTTTGCCAAACTATGTCAGGTACTTAGGATCTACCTCGCCTCTAGCTTGGTCTTGTATTATGGTTTTTGGCTCAAGGAACCGGCACTCATTCCATATTTTTCGGATTCTACCTTCAGGAAATGTAGCCTTTGTGCCCAACTCAATGACTTGCTCACTCAGGTCTTCATCATTATGCACTGTTTGGAATCTTCCAAATTGTCGCAAAACCCGGTAAGGAGCATAAGGTTGTATGTTTCGGATACCCATCAAAAGAATATAGGGGACCTCTGCTGACGTGTATATAGCTTCAGTAGCGGGAAGCCAACCATAAGCCCATTCGATTTTATCTACGGTCAAGGATCTTAAGCATGATTTCCAAGCCTCAGTACTTTCAGGGAACTCAATACCTGTCACCCGGGTCCCAAATTCTGCAATACAACTCAACCCGGTTAAACCGTAGTTCATATAGCCTGTGCGGTGACAGAGGTGTTCTTGCATCCACAACTGTAAGAGCAAATTGCAACCTTGAAAGAATTTCTCGCCTTCGCGACATTTGGTCAGAGCTCGGTACATTTCTGCTATAATCAGAGGAACCACTGTGCTAGTAGGTTTTTTCATGGCAACATCTAGCATCCCTACCAGGCCGAGGTCTATGTGACCATCTTTTCTCGGACAAACCACCACTCCCAGAAAGGCCACCATAAAGGCTAATCCCCGTCGAGCCTCCCATTTGTCTTTATTTCCGGCATGTGTCAAGCCGGTGTTGAGCTCCTCGAAACCTTTTGGGTTACCATACCGGTGATATAGGAAATGCAATGTACAACACCCTTCTGCCAGATGCGGGTCCTGAATATCCCGGCTAATGTTTAACAAATCCAAGAACCTATGAAGGGTTACCGGTCGTGGTGCCAGTGGGTATCTTCCTCGCAGGTTCCCGTTGAGACCCGCATATCCCGCGATCTCCTCTAATGTAGGTGTGAGTTCAAAGTCTGAAAACCGGAATACGTTACGGGTCGGGTCCCAAAATGGTATTAGTGCCTCAATGATATCTTTCCTCGGTTTGATGTTCAGTAGATCAACTAGACCGCCCAAAATTTTAACCACGGTGTCTCTGCTTCCTTTTCCTTGATCATACCACCACATGTGAAGTTTCATGGGGATCTCATTCAGGACTGAGAAGGTCTCGATGTTACTTGAAGTCATCCTACACATTTATTTAAAAAGGGAATTTTAATGACTTATTTTTTACAAACTGGCTATTTTTGCAAAATTATTTATTTAATCAAAAAAAGGATTTGGTTTTGCGAATACGGCCTTTCAGCACTTCTGAGGGGAAGATTTTAAGGTTGTGCCCGCAAACTATTTAAAAATGACTTAGGGTGGTTGTTCTTGCAAAAACAGCCTTCCGGTGCCCTTTTTGGGGACATTCGGCTTATTTTAACAAGAATGGAATCACCCGACTTTATTTACAATAAAAATTAAAATTTTGACATTTTTTGGCTATTTTTTAAAAAAGGGTAGTTGGACCCGATGAGGGTTGCCTACGTATCTCACATCCGGTGAGAATCAAACTAGCGTAGTTCGGGCCGATTGGCCAAAATCAAAACTATTTTTGAACAACAATTTTCTTTCTAAATATATATTTTTTTTAAAATGTTTTCTCTTTTTTTCTATTTTTTTTTCAAAAATCCGGCAACATTTCGGTACTATTTGGGCATTGGGTTTTTCAAAACAAATGGTCACCCTCACTTAGTCTTAACACGACTATTTTTCTCAATTTTCTCTCATTTAGACAAGCCGATCAACATGCAAAACCAAGAAAATAAATGTACAAGTAGCACGTAACATGCATCAGGACTGTCTTTTCATTTCAGGTCACCTGTCCTAGACGGACCCAACCCCTGTGTTGAGTCCCCTAAGTCAAATGCACATGATGCAAACAAACGTTCCTACTAGGGATCCGGCATGAGTTTTTTGTTCTTCTAGGTTTATTGTTCTAGACCTGGCTTACCCGAGCGAACAACTCGAGCCGAGGGGGAGGCAGCGTACCGGGGATACAAAGCTCCGCCGGCTTTGCAACTTATCCAACCTCGTTTATAAATTGGGAAAGACTCTAAACCGAAGAGAAGCTACACGAAGTGCACCCTTCTCCATGATGTAAAAGACTTAGAGAGAGGAAGGGATTCACGACAATTTATATACAATTCAACAAATATCAAAGTGGTAAAACATTTAGCACATATATCATGGAAGCATGTAGAAAAATCAGATAAAGCCAAATATAATAATTATACTAAGCTCGAATTCTTTGAACCCTGAACCGAAATTCTGAGTTCGTGTCCCCAGCAGAGTCACCAGAGGTATCACACCTCCTTTTTTACACACCTACCCTGAAGGATAAATGTATAAGGGAGTTTTTTTAATTTAAGTGACATTATTCGAAATGGAATTATTTATTTATTTTTAAGAGTCGCCACTTGGGATAGGATTGGCTTTTGGTGTCCCAAGTCACCGGTTTAATTTAAATCCCAAATCGAGGAAAATTGTTGACTTCCCCATTGGAGTCTGCGAACCAGAAATTCTGTGTAAGGAATTCTGTTGACCTGAGGAAAGGTGTTAGGCATCCCCAGATCCTGTGGTTCTAGCACGGTCGCTTAAATTATTATAAATGGCTAAAATCTAGTTTTTATACAGGCTTCAACCTATAGTGAAATTTTAGAATGATTTATCGCTTTTTAATTATTTTTTACGAAAGTAAACGTCGTTTAAAAACGTGTTTTTAGATTACGTCACATGAAATGCACCCGGATCCTCGACACATTCTTATTAAACGTTTTTGTACTTGGATTTGGGTTGCATGAAATGCACACCCGTACTTAAGAAGGTAAAATTATTAAAAATGTGCCTAAAAGCGACTAACGTATTGTTATCTTTTGGGAAGGCCATGAAATTTGCTAAACTGCGCGTTCCAAATTTCTAAGTATTTTTAATTAAATAATTAATGAGGGCCCCGCAATTTGTATTTTTTGTTTGGCGAGGCTCGTCTCATTTTTTATTAGAAGGCCAATCTAAAGCAGACTAAAATTTTCTTTTTATTATTTGTCTCTAAAAGGTCAATTAATTCACGAATATAAATTCGGGCCTCGAATTCAAGTCCGAATCCAAACAAAAGGGTAAACCCTTTTAGCTTGAACCCGCTACCTAATTCAAAATCTAATTTTATATTAATGATTTAATTCCTTATATGCTTAATATAATTTAATATGGTTTTTAACATCTGGGCCTGGAATCTATGGTCCGGGTATGCAAATATTATTGTGATGCCCAAAGTAACACATGCCCAAAAATTTAATCACAAGGCCAACTAATTCTGCTGGGCTTACATCGTTGAACCTAAATTTATTCAAGTGGTTATGTCTTGGTTTGCTTTGGCTCAGGATTGTGCTCTAAAAATTAATTCCTAAACCTGTAACTATCCGAATTTAATGGACAATTGAGCAAGGATATTGTAATAGCAGCAGAATATTGATTCAGGGTATCTTGTCATGCTTTTCAAATAAATCCTATTTAACATGCAACACATGTGAAGGGTAGCCTAGCGTTGTTTGATTTACTAAACTGGACTCAACATATAATTTCAAACCTGAAGCTAAATATACTATATTAAGCTCTTTAGTGATGCAATTCCTACAATTTTAACTAGCATCAATGTTAGCAACAGAGGAATGGAGCACGTGTGACAATTACCCTTATACTCAGCCATAATTCATAACCAAACTCAAGCTAAGCTAAGTCTAATAATACTACTGAAACCTGTTACACTAAGCTAATATAAAAAAAAAACTACACAATTCATTGATTTATTACAAATCCAAAGTCCAGGAGAGTCTGATTATTACATAATGCAATCCTATACATACGATTTCAGAAAATATAATACTAATTAGATCTATAATTCTGCAATTATACATAGGACAATATAGTAATAATAGGAGAAAAGCTGGAACACATTCTTCATTACTTCAAACTTAATTACATTTCAACAATAGATCCTCAGTTATAGGCCAAGGAAAATACCTGGAAATTAAATAAGATGAGGAAAAATAGGAGTCAGCTACAGCAGTAACTTCATCACACAACAGCAGTAATTTTTGATGTTTTAACACAGTTCAGAAATGATCAATAGCCCACAGATGAGTTCAATAGCTAACAGCTTCAGGATTGCTTTCGAAAATCAACTTTAGCACCCAAATTTGCTTGAACTAGAGTCTAATATGTCTTATAACCTCGCTGACACAGATTCAATCGAAATTCACTCTAACATGCCCCAATTTTAGTTCAAATAGATCATAAAACACCTCAAAATGCTTTTAGGATTCAGATCTAAAGCAGAAATGAAGAACACTAAAGCTGAATCTAAAGATTGGTAGAACTAGGCAATGAAACAGTAAATATTTTTGATTTTTTCTAATGATTTTCTATTGTTTTTGGATTTTTAGGGTTTAAATTTCAAAATCAAATATGAAATTGAAAGAGAAGTTTTGAGGGGGAATTTTGGAGGTTAAAAACTTTCTGATTTTTCCCAGGGGTCCAAACTTGTTAAACAAGGCATGTTGATGCCTTTTTATAGGCAAAATTAGGATGCAACTTCAGATTTTTATTTTTCTCTTTTAGTCCTTCATTATTTTCAGTTTAGTCTCTTTATTTTTAACTTGTTATCCAAGTAATGTTTTAAACTTCCTGAAATGTACACTTAAGTCCTATTTTGAAATGTCCTAGAAGGTTCTATCATGTTCCTATTCCTTTTAAATCCCTGAACTACCCTTGCCTGATTTATACAATTACCAAATCTAATAAAACTACCCTTTTTCTATGCCTAAACTACCCTTAAAACACCCTGAAATTACTACCGAAACCCAAACAAAACCCCTGAACCTATTTTACAATTATTAACCCTTGATCTTGGTCTCAATTTACCAAATTACCATTATCATCTATAACTCAATCGATTATGCTAATCAATACTACCTAATTAAGATAAACTTTCTAATGAATTGAAAACTAAACTTAAAGAATTATTAATACAATTACTGAATTAAACTAACTATCAGATTTCAGCTATAACCAATTCATCTAACCAAGATTAAATTCAGAATTCCCACTCAAACAGTCTCTCAAATTCAAAACATCATGAAACTAAAACTATCAAATAAATCGAATTGCAGAGTTAATACATACTCAAATTCATTAAAAACTATTATCAATTAAACTAATGAAACAAAACAGATTTAATCATGCTTTATCCTAACAACTATAACTAATTAACAGAAGACAATTTACTTAACAGTAGACATATTAATTCAAAACAGGCATGCAAATAAACAAAATAAGGAAAAATAAAATGAAATAAAAATAAAAATCAAAAACATACTGATGAAAAGAAAACTCCGACCAGCCATTAATGTCCGAATCTTCCAAGATTTCTAACACGTAACATCCCTAATTGTTTGTTTTCAAAAGAAAACATATGATTAGGGATATTACGGTCCGAAATCACAAAGATTTTGTATTAGGGTTTTTGGTCGGAAAATTTTAACGGATATTCGAGAAAGTGGGGTTTGATTCGAAGGAAACTGGGTGCACTGTTGGAATGGGGAGACGGAGTAGAATCTATGGTGTAAGTTTGGTTAGATTTGGAGGTGGCGCCACCGTCGGAATACAAAGGCGGCGACTAGGGTTTTGATTTTTAAATTGATATTCGTGGGTTTTCACAGGGATTTGAAAGGAACATGCATCAGATTCGTTATGGGGGAATGGAGAGGATGCTATGGTATGATTTTCAGGTGATTTGGACGAACATGCATTTGGTCCGATTCTTTGATTTGATATTTGAAAATTTCAGTGGGGATTTGAAGGAAACCATGGGTGGATTTGGAAAGAGAAGGTAGAGAAGGTTCAGGGGTATTAATTTGGGGTGATTTGGAGCATCGCCGCCGGCGGAGGCGATTTTCGGCCGGCGGCGGACGGTGGCGTTACGGTGGGGACACAGTGGGGTTAGGGTAGCCGGTGATGGCGTTACAGGGAAGGGGGAGGTACGAGGAGGGAGACTCTTGTCTCTGAGGTTTGGGATGTTACTGTGACATTTTTATTAAACTGGGGGAATTAATGGGGACCGTTGGATGAGGCACGATAGACGGCCAGGATTATTTGGCGACAAAACGTCGTCGCTTTGTTAAAAGGGGGATCAGTAGGGACCGTTGGATGCTTATGGATGAATGGCTGAGATCAAACGACGTCAAAACGACGTCGTTTTGTATATAGGGGGGATGGACCGGGTAACTTTAATTGGGCTGGGCAAAATGGAACGGATTTTTGGGAAATATTTGGGCTCAAAACCAAAATTGGCCCAATTTACATAGCCTCCCTTTTTATTTGCTTCCTTTCATTTCTTTTACTTATTTTTCATTTTATATTTTTGTATTTTTATTTTCTAATTTTTTATAAAATGCTAAAATAAATTCACAATCAGATTAACACTAAAAATTAGATTTCCTAATTAAAGAAAAATACAAACTAATACCAATTTGAACTAAAAATGCAAAATGGACCCTTTTTGTTATTTTCTTTACAAATTAATACTAATTGATACTAAAATTGTGAAATTAAATCCCTAAATGCAAATACATATTTTTTGTATTTTCATATGAATAAAAATGTAACCAATTAACACAAAATTCAACAAAAATTTACAAAAAATTGTAAAATAATAAAGAAATTATTTTATTTAAAATTTTGGGAATAATTTGCTTAGGGCAAAAATCACGTACTCACAGTTATCATTTAGATGCTCATCCACTCAGTGACACCGGGTTTTGGGATGGATTGTTTAGTACCTTTGGAGTTATATTCTGTTCTAAACGGTTTTATTTAATATTAACTGCTTCCGCCTTTATTTAAAAGTTCTATTATGCTGAGATGTTGAGTTGAGGCTTGCCTTGTATCATGATAGATGCCATCACGACAGGTGAGATTTTAGGTCGTGATAGATGGATAGCCTGAATCCAGTGCATACATTTCAGGATTCTATTTTCCAGGTAGATTCAATCGTTGTTCTTCTAGTATTATCTAGATTCATCTCGTGCAGGCAGTGGCGAAGCCAGAAATTTTTTTAAGGATGTTCAAACTTGAAAGAAGTAAAAAAAAATTCCTGATAAAGGATGTTCAATATATGTTATGTACTTCTAAAACCTGATATTTTATCTTTATACACAGTGTAATTTTACGACAAATGAATTGACCACCCTTACCAAGTGTAGCTTCGACCCCGCGTGCAGGATGCGTATTTTGACAAGTTCCATAGGGACTTCCTCAAGCTTGTCTAAAGACCTAAGGACAAGCCTCTCTAAACTCGGAAACTGCTGACTAGAAGCCTTCCAAGAAACTAGGTCTGACCTTTCAATCCACAAGACCTTAAGAGATGAAAAACCGTCACCTGTTGAATCCCAAGTATCTCCATAAATGCATTTTCTTGTAATAATATGAAATGAAAAGTAGATTGTCTAACATTTCGTTATTGTCCGTGTTGTAACTAACGGTTTACCTAAAAGTCATTATAGTACATTACTAGCTTTATTCTTGTCTGCCACAGTGGAGAAGACAATAGATTACTTTTTGAAACTAGTGATAATGTAAATCGTGGCCTTAAAATGTGTCGTTATTCTTTATCACTACCTAATTTATACGTTCTCCTTGATCTTCTTCCTCGTTACAAAAATAGAACCTACAAATATCTGGTTTTAATAATAGGAGCTACCACTACTCAAGTTCTCAAAAAATGTGAGGATTGGAACTTTATATAAGCTTTTGCTCTTCAAGCTTTTCAAAACAAACCTATTCCCATTATAGACAGTAGTAGCAAGAGGAATACAAGTCGCAGTCTTTTTGATTGCATGCTAGCATCTGGTTTTCTTGATTCTCACTTGTTTATATTGAACCTCTGTGGTTATTTTGTTAGCCTAGGCCTCTTATCATGTGGAACCCTCATAGTGAGGATGTCGGAGTGGGGATCAATGTACGTAGGCTGCGGCACAATTTTTTGAGGTAATTTTGGTTTCTGATAGGGAAGTTTTTTTTCAGTTCTGAAAATCAGTTAGGTGTTGTGTGTTACAGCTCAGTCGTCCTATAAGAATTAGTTTACATCATTCAGCAAAAATAGGGCTCTTTATGATTCACTGCTAGATTCCGGAAAAAAAGGACCAAAATTTAGCGACCAAAGTTGGTATGTCACGAAAAACGATTAATGTTGATCGCCAAATAGGCGAAAATAATAAAATAATTATTTGAAATAAAATAGCGACCAAGGTTGGTCGCTACTTGGTCGCTAATTTCGTTAAAATATTGACCGGACTGGTCAAACTTGCTTGGTCAAAGGTATACTGAGATTAGCGACCAACGTTGGTCGCTACAGGGGAACCCACTTATAAAATTTTAATTATTATAATATTATTTTAAAAAAATATAAAATATAAATAAATATAATTTATAATTAGCGACCAAAGTTGGTCGCTAATTAAAGGGTAAGCAGATAGCGACCAACTTTGGTCGCTAAACTTTGATGTTAAAATGCATAAATTTGACTTTGATCAATATTTTGGATAAACGGACCCGAACTCCTGATTTGACGGTCCCGGAGGGTCTGTAGGAAAATATGGGACTCGGGCGTGTGCTCGAAATCAAATTCCGATGTCCCGAGCCCGAGAAATAAATTTTTAAGAGAAATTATTTTTCTGAAATTGTTAAGGAAAATTGAAATGATATTTGATTAGAACGTATTGGTATCGGGCCCATATTTTTGTTCCGGTGCCCAATACAGGTCTTATATATGTTTTTTAAGTCATTCTTGTGAAATTTGGTTGAAAACGGACGTCGTTTGACGTGATTCAGACCTAAATTGGAAAATTTGATGTTTTATGAAGTTTGAAAGAATTCTTGGATTTTGAGGTTTAATTCGATCAATATGATATTATTTTGGCGATTTGATCGCGCGAATAAGTCAGTAGGATATTTTTGAGGTTGTGTGCATATTTGGTTTGGAGCCCGAGGGCTCGGGTGAGTTTTGGATAGGCCAGGGTGCATTTTTGAACTTTGAAAATAATCTGGTATGCCGGCTCTGCAGTTTTCGCATTTGCGAAGCAGGTCTCGCAAATGCGAGAAAGGGAAATCTTTGCCGTTGATCGCAAATGCGACCAAATGGTTCGCAAATGCGGAACATGGTCTGTCGCAAATGCGAAGCCCCTCATTTTGTTCAGTGTTTGCAAATGCGAACTTCACTTCGCAATTCCAACATCTGAGGGTCGGGGTTCCTAATTGCGAACCCCTGTTCGTATTTCCCATATCAGAAACCTACAATTCTCTATACTTAACCGATTTTAAGTCATTTTTCACACCATTTTCAAAACACAACTCCTTTGGGCGATTTTCCAAGAATAAATCTTCTTCCAAATCAATTGTAAGTTAGTTTTTACTCATTTCTTTCAATTATTTACATCTTTTAACATGATTTCAACCTAAAATCAAAGATTCTTATGGGAGAAATTAGATGTTTTGGGTAGAACCTAGGTTTTTAAAGAATTGGGGATTTGGACCTCAGTTTGAGGTCCGATTTCAAAACAAATTATATATTTGAGTTCGTGGGGGAATGGGTAACCGGGTTTTGGTTCGAACCTCAGGTTTTGACCACGTGGGCCCGGGGGAGATTTTTGGCTTTGGGGTAAAATTTTGGAAAACTCATTTTCATGCATTGGGATTGATTCATTTAGTGTTTATTAATGTAATTAAGTAATTTATGATTAGATACGAGCGAATTGGAGGTGGAACCACGGGGTAAAGCTATAATTAAGGCTTGAATTGTGTTCAAGGCATTGAAGTAAGTGTTTGGTCTAACCCTAGCTTGAGGGAGTCCTATTTGCTATGTGGTAATTGTTGAGTACGATGTATATGCATGGTGAGGAGTATCCATACATTGGTGTCTAGCATGACTGTGAGTCTTTAAATTGTGAATATCTTGATTTTGTTGTATTTCTCTTGCCTTGATGATGATTCCTATTTGTTGTGAAAGCTTGTGAGAGGGAAATTGTGACCTATGAACATCGAGGAGCATTGACTCAAGTTATATTACAATTGTGAATGTATATGAAATGGTTGAACTCTTTGGAGCATTGGCTCAAGTGGTACAGTAAGATATGAAATAAAAGTGCAAGGAAGAGAAAGCGTATTTAAACTGCTCCCTTGCCGGGATATTGTTGCTTATTGATTATTTTCCCTTATCGGGACATTGAGATTATTGATGTTGTACCCTTACCAGGATTTAATTGTTCAATTGTGTTCCCTTGACGGGATTTCTATTATTAATTTTTTTATTCCCTCGCCCCTTGTTTGTGATTGTTGTTTGGGTGAGGAAGAGTGTTAAAGCACGAAGGGTGATGTCGTGCATTATTTGTTTATTGTGAGGAAAGAGTGTAAAGTACGAAGGGTGATGCCGTGCATTATTTTCTTATTGTAAGGAAAGAGAGTAAAGCACGAAGGGTGATGTTGTGCCGCACGATGTACCATTCCGTGCCGATTCTATCGATTATATGCGAGGAAAGAGAGTAAAAGCACGAAGGGTGATGTTGTGCACTTGTTGTTGTTGTTATGATTTCTTGTTGTTATTAGTTCAAGTGCATTAATTATCTTATTGCACTATTACTGTGATTCTTTATGTTGATATTTTCCTTTATTGTGTTACTTGTTATTATTGGACCAAGTATCCTTGCACAACAATATGCCTTGCATTTATACTATAATTGCTACTTTTCCTTATTTGTTTTCCTCGGTGAATAATAATTATTGTGTACTTGTTATCTTATGGATTCGTATTAATTGTTGCGTATGTTAGAGTAAACTTCATTAGGAAGAACTGTTGATTTAATGAAATGGGAGCGAGTGGTACTCCTACCACGAGATTTAATGAAATGGGATTGGGTGATACGCCTACCACGAGATTTAATAAAATGGGAGCGGGTGGTACGCCTACCACAAGATATAATGAAATAGGAGCGGGTGGTACGCCTACCACAAGATATGAGAAATGGGATTGGGTTGCACGCTTGCAACGAGTTGTGAACTTAAAATAAAATCTGCCTTTGTTTTCCTTATCCTTGTTAGAAGTTAAATTTTGGTTTCCTGATAATGCTCTTGAGATTCTGCTTTATCTGTTATTTCCCTCATAGCATGCTCCCCCTCCCATATTAATTACTTGTCTCTGTATCCCAATTCTGCTGTATATGTATATATAACTGCACATATTTATGAGGTGGTCCGGTCTAGCCTCGTCACTACTTCGCTGAGGTTAGACCAGGCACTTACCAGTATATGGGGTCAGTTGTGCTGATACTACACTCTGTGATGTTTTGAACAGATCCAAGTACCAGAGCAGCATACGGTGCACAGTAGTAGTTCGGGATATAGCCTTCAGTCCACGAGATCCTGAGGTAGTCCTGTAGGCATCCGCAGGCCCGACATCTCTTCTCCTATTTTGACAAGCGGGGTTGCTCTGATAGTAAGCAACCTCCACTTCCAACCAAGAGGTTGTGAGTTCGAGTCTCCCCAAGAGCAAGGTGGGAAGTTCTTGGAGGGAAGGATATCGAGGGTATATTTGGAAACAACCTCTCTACCCTAGGATAGGGTAAGGTCTGCGTACATACTAGCCTCCCCAGACTCCACTAAGTGGGATTATACTAGATTGTTGTTGTTGTTGTTGTTGTTGTTGTTGTTGTTGTTGTTGTTTCCTCTTGTATTTGAGACAGTTTTATTTCCTTATTTCAGACCTTTGTGTGTAGTACTCTTAGACAGTCCGTGAATGTTGTGACACCAGTTCTGGGTAGAAGCATATGTGGATTTTCTTATTACTTGGTTTATTTCGTTTAAGTCTTCCGCTAAATTATAAATTCCGTTGTGTTTAATTCTTTATTCCCTATTCATTATATTGGTAAAAATAGTTTTAAAAATAAAAGTAGTTATAGATTCTAAATGTGTGGTTTGCCTAGCTACTACGAGTAGGCACCATCACGACCCCCGATGGTGTGAATCCGGATCGTGACAACTATATTCAATATAATATTAGCTAATGCACTGATACTTAGTGCATAGTATAGTGTAAGTATATATATCAATACTAATTTTCCATTACCATATAATATATCTTACACTAGATAATATCAATACTAATTTACAATACAGAGACGCTTTAGAAATACACTTGAGTCTATTTGAAAAATCAGAACTAGCTATTTTAAATACGCAAGGTTTTAAAAATTATCTTTTATCAGAAATTGAAAGAATTACTTTCGAAATAGAACAAGAAAAGGATTAACTCAGAATAATTAGAAATAAGATTAAATATATCCCATTAAGATAAAGTATAATTAATGCTAAGACAATACCCGATAGCTAAACAAATAGCTTTTAACTACTAAATTCTAAATAGAACAATACAACGAAAAGAAGAATTAAAGAAATTATTACAGAAAGTAAATGCTCTATTAATATCAACTTTTTATTTAGCCAAGCAAATAGAAAAATCAGATCTGAAAATAAATAGACAACCAAGTTATATAGTAAAGCGTAGTATTAATACAAAAACTATATCAGCTTTAGAGTGGGAAATACAATATATAGAGGGAGAAATATTTAGAAAGCCAAAAGATAAAATTTTATAAGAATAAAAGAATTTGGATACCATTAGGTTAAACAAAATAGATAAACTAAAAAACTTAGAATATCTAGACTTAAGAATATATCCAGAAAAGAAGTATAGAATACAAAAAGACAACTCAGTAATAAAGTGTAATTTCAGTAGTGGAGAACATAGATTACACGCAGAAGATAAACAATATAATACCCTTATAGATCTAATAATCAACCTTAGTGAAAAAACTCAAGAAAATAACAAAAAAGTAATAACAACACTAGAAATAGTAGAAGCCTCACAAGATAAATAAAGAAAGATCTTAGCAAAATTAGAACAAAATTGCGATTTCTTAAAATCACCAGAACTAGAAATAGACAAAAAAATACAATTCCTAAACAATAAGTTTAACTTAGAAAAAATACGCACGAAAAACGAAATAGAAAAATTAATTAAAAATATTACAGAAAAACCTAAGGAACTAGAAATAGAAACAACTAAATTAGTAAAAAAAAATAACACATCAATTAGATGTATTAAAAAGTGAAATAAATACTTGAAAATAAAAAATAGACACAATAAAAGAAATTGCTCTTTCATGAATGATTTACAAGGAGAAATAGATCCAATTTATGATATTGCTATAAAATTTACAGAAGGACTTCAGCCTAATCCAGAAGGACTTACTAGCTATATTTCTCAAAGTAAAGCGGATCAAACAATAATAAATTAAAATAATACTCTAATATTATTACTTTTAGAAATTAACAAAAAATTAAATAAAATTATTAAAGAAAAAGAGGTAAAAACTGTAAAAACTGAAGCAGAAATTCCAAAAGTAGAAAATTCAACAAAAATAGACGATTTAATAGAACAATTAAAAAGAGTAGAAATAAAACCACAAAAGGACAAACTTAGAATAAGAAAATCTCAAAAATGGACCTTCTTTCAGGTGGGTCAGGAACAAGGAACAAAGAAAGAACAAGAATAAGTTTTTCGGAAAATAGAATAGGTAATAATATGTTAGCAAGAATTTTAACTAAGAAAAACCTACAAGAAAATAAACAAGAATGTTGTAAAGAATGTAAAGATAAAAATACATGTTGTAAGATTAAAGAAGAATCTAAAACTTTAATACTGGAAGAAAATGATGACAGAGACATACTGGAAAAAGACTATACTTTAATAGATATCGAAACAAAATTATTAATTTTAAAACAAGAATACAAAAAATATGAATAATAAAAAATGAAAAAGATCTAGATAATATAATAAAAATATTGGATGAAATAGAAATAATAGGAGAAAAACCCTTAAACAATGGGAAAGCAACAAGGTTATGTGTAAACTAGAAATAATTAATCCAGAATATATAATTAAAATAGCTTCAATAGAAGCCACAAACCAAGATTTAGAATACTTTAAAATTCAAATTAAAGAACTCATGGACCTAGGAGTAATAAGGAGATCTACTTCTAAACATAGGTCAGCAGCTTTCTTGGTTAGAAATCATAGCGAAATAATAAGAGGAAAAGAAAGAATGGTAATAAACTATAAAAGACTTAATGATAGCACTAGAACAAATGGGTATAAGTTACCTGATAAAACATAATTGATAAATAGAATACAAGGAAAAAAGATATTCAGTAAGTTTGATTGTAAATCAGGGTATTGGCAAGTAAAAATGCACGAAGAAAGTATTGAATGAACATCTTTTACTTGTCCAGAAGGACATTTTGAATGGTTAATAATGTCGTTCGGACTAAAAACAGCTCCACCAATTTTTCAACGAAAAATGGATAGTATATTTGGGGAATATAAGAGATTTATTTTAGTATATGTAGATGATATATTAGTATTTAGCAAGGATATTAAAGAACATTTAGGACATCTACAGACAGTATTTAGACTATTTATAGATAATGAAATAATAATTACCAAAAAGAAAATGGAACTATGTAAAAATTATATAAATTTTTTAGAAGTAGTTTTAGGGGATGAGAAAATTAAATTACAACCCCATATAGCCAAAAAAGCTCTAGAAATGCCAGATAAATTAGACAATACTAAAGAACTACAAAAGTTTTTAGGGATAGTAAATTATGCAAAGAATTTTATAAAAGAGTTAGGAAAAATAGCAGGACCACTATATGCTAAGACAAGCTCTATAGGTCAAAAATATTTCAATATAGAAGACATTAAATTAGTACAAAAAAAAAATATTCTTGATTTAAATATGCCATTAGAAACAGACTATTTAATTATAGAAACAGACGGTAGCTTTGAAGGATGGGGAGCAGTTTTAAAGGAAAAGCCAAATAAATATAGTGATAAGAATACAGAAAAAAATATGTGCCTACCAAAGTGGTAAATATAGAGAAAAAGGAAATATGAGCTGTATAGATACAGAAATATTAGCTGTAATCTACGGATTAAATAATTTTAAATTATATATTAAATAAACAAGAAGTAACAATTAGAACTGACTGTGAAGAAATAGTTAAGTTCCACCAAAAGATTAATACAAAAAACAGTAGTAGAAGAAGATGGTTAAATTTTATTGATATTATATCAATATATAACTTAGTTTTTGAACATATTAAAGGAAAGGATAATAGTTTAGCATATCAGTTAAGCAGACTTAAAATTACTGTCAATTAATAAAAATATTTTATATGTACAGCATGAGACCAACAGTTTCAAAGACTGAAGACAAGGGAAAGGGCGTTCAAGCCTCACCCTCAGACAGATACTTACAGACAGTATTATGTAATCTTCATTTTAAGCCACAATCTTTTACAGAACAGACTCATATAGATATGATAAGTTTTGGAAAACATAATTTAATATTTTTTCCACCATCCAACATATCATTTAGAGTTTTAACAGAATGTGTCATAGATAGACCGCAAAGATATTTAATTGATAACCTATGGATAACATATAATAAAAAAGACACTAAATATTTTATAGCAGTTCTTATTAAGACAATATTTTACAAACAAAAATCAAGAAAAAATATTTAAAAACTATGTAGTTATACACAGTAAAACAAATGGCATTTTTTAGACATGGTTGGAGGTATTAGACTCTATTAAAGATATAGAAAACCCACTATTCAAAGGTTTCAATGATTTTACTGAAGCACTAGACTATGCTAGAGGAATACTAGGACCAAACTACTACATCTCCCCAGCACTCAGACAAAACCCAGAAAAAAATACCCCAACACAATATCCAAAAAGATAATGACAAAATAATATTCTGTGATCATTGCTCATCAATGACGGAAGCATTCAAACGAATCAACCAGAAGAATGACGTCTTGACACAGGAAAAAACAAGGCTTATGGAGTAGGTAAAGGTACTAGAACAACGAATACATGCATTAAAATTTGAACTGACACAATCCCAGATGCAAGTTGTGTCTCAATCAGACATAGAGATGAGTAAGAGTTCTCCATCTCAAGAAAAAATGGATGAGAAGGGTGTGCATTCCCCAATGAATGCAGTGACATCCACTATATCGGATAATGATACACCTAGTCCAGCTCAAACGGTAACCGGTAAAGACATATCAAATCCGTTTATGGCTGTCACTTTGCCAAAAAGTGAAGACGAAGGTTCATCAAGAAGGAGACTACCTAGAACATTAACACAGGGAGGAGCATTAAAAAAGAAGAGCATGATTTCTAAAAAGAAAAAAAATGAAAAAATAGAAAATATAATTAAACAGACATTAGAAAATTTCTTTGAAGAAAGAGAAAAGAAAGACAAGCATATGATTAAAAGTCCAAGTCTTAATCCAAGTCCAGAAAGGTCTCAAAGCTCAGGAGAAGACGAGAATTATGAAAATCATGACCACTAAAATTTCCAAGACTCCCAAGATCCATATGAAGATGATTCAGGAATGAGTTTTGATTCAATAGCTTTACATAACTTAGACACATAAAAACAACAGTCCTGAAGCAATTGAGAACAACAAAGACAAAGACAAACAAAGGCAATAATACAGGAGACAATTAAAAAAGAAGACATGACATAAAGAAGACGTGGGGCCAGACATGACATAAAGGAGATGTGACAAAAAGTAAAGTTGAAATTTGAGTGGAAGAAAACGTGACAAAGCACTAAAGGGAATCTCTGCTCAAACCATGTGAAGATGGGGTCCAATGAAGTACCTTACAAGACTAGAAGGCAAAAATTTCTGGAAATGGTGGAAGTCCATTTTTTAAATCCGCTCCAAAACTCGGCTATAAAAGCAAGTGAAAGAAGAAGAGAAAGACACAACTACAAGAGAAAAGAACACTGCAGCACTCTGCAAAAAACTATCCAAACATCCTTTTTCATCACCAACCATCTTTGTAATACACTTTGTCAAAACATTTCCCTATGTATGCCTTAGAATTTTCTACTTCAAGCTTGTAAAATAAATAAATCCTTATGTTTGTGTGTGCAAGTTTTTAATTCTCAAGTTCAGTAAGCTCTTTCGGGTTTTCCAAAAGGGAAATCTCTCTCCTGTAAATATGTAAGTTACTTATTTTATCTAAAAATTATGTTTCTAGATATTACCCATGTTTTTACAGTCTTTATGTTATTATGTTTATTAGTTGTCAATTATTAGTTTGTAGATAGCATGATATCACTCCTAGTATATGGTTATCTTTCCAATTTCTTAATAATTTTGATGGATTAACCTGTAAATTCCTAGGAGAAATCGGTTAAGTTAAACCCAAAATTAACCAAAAATGGGTACATACGTTTAACCGAAGCCAGGGTATAGTTAAAGAAAAAAGAATTAAGAAAAGATAAAAATCTTTAAACAGTTGGAAAGAAAAGATGAACAGAGTGGATTAAAAAAAAAGAGTATAGAAGGGGGTAATTTCAGTTCATAATTTTGATAAAACTGAAACAATATAGGTTTGCAGAATAAGAGAGAGAGTACCGAGTATGATTTTTACTACATAAGACTTTAACGTTTTTACCTTTAAATTTTTTTACCGTAATAGTAAATTTTTACCGAAATAGTAAATTTTTAAGAAACTTAAATACTTTTATTGTTAATGCCTTTTACTCGTAATAACTATAACCATCCAGAAGGATTTGCTAGAAGCCTTACCTCAAGCCTAGAAGAATTTAAACTAGACGTAGACACCGGATTCTACTCGATAATAGACTTATCTATACATTTTATTTATCTAGAAGAAAATAATAGTATATATTTCGATAAATATAGAAAATAACTATATATTATAATTCGAATACTACAATATCATCAGTTTTGCCATTTAAGATCATATTCTATAAGAAGAAGACTATAATTAAAGACAATATATATATACACGCACACATGCGCGCGCGCTACACATATATATATATATATATATATATATATATATATATATATATATATATATACATACACACACACACACANATACACACACACAATATTATACTATGCTATACTACATATGTATATAATTTTAAATTGAATTAAAAGTAATTTAATCTTTTTTAGAAATAGCGACCAACGTTGGTCGCTATTCTGGTCAAACGATCAGAAACTAGCAACCAACGTTGGTCATTATTTTGGTCAAAATAGTCAAAACTTATTTTGCTACCAAAATAGCGGCCAAAGTTTCAAAATAGTTCGTCGCTATTTCTAAAAACAGTGTCAAAATCGGGTTTCCCCTCCCATTCTCTTATTTTCTTCAAAAAATTTCCCCAAACTTTCTCTTTTCTCTCCCACACTCAAACCCCCTGTCACGACCCCAAACCCGGTTGTGATGGCGCCCAATACATTGCTAGGCAAGCCCGACCAATTATCAATCACAACCCTTCCGTTACAGAGTTCATTGCCAATTAACAGAGTTTTAAATACCAATTAATATAAATAAAAGTCTGAAACAGTAGATAAAATGTGTGGAAGTCATAATAACACCACTACATAGCCCACCATTCTGGTGTCACAAGTCAAGAGCCTCTATTACAAGTCTGTAAACAACTTAAAACAGAGATAGTCTAAGAATGCTGAAAATAAAGAAGATAAAAGGAGAAATCGGGTCTGCGGACGCCATGCAGCTACCTCGATGACTCCGGTGAATGATGAACAGCAGAAAAGCCCTCTCTATGCCTCGGGAGCACCTGGATCTGCATACAAGGTGTAGAAAATAATATGAGTACTCCGACCCAGTGAGTAATAATCATGAATAATGGCTGACAGTAAGAAATCACGTAAAAGCACTAAAAAGTTCTATTTCAAGCAGTAAATCAACTCAAAGCAGCAAAATAGTGAATAAGTCAAGTGAAATATCTTTAAATCAGGTAAAACAGATAGTTTATCAGGTATTTAACAAGTATGATTCCATTCCTCGTACACAGTAACTGTCACAAACCCAATCCCGGTCGTGATGGAGCCCAACACAATTGCTAGGCAAGCCCGACCATATAACACTCACAACTCAATTACACCACACATTTTCAATTTATAGCATTAAATTAACCGTTTAACAAGACTATTAATCAATAGTTTAAATAGAAGCAGCATGAAATACTGACATAACCAACATCTCCCAAAGATCTGGGGTCATGAGTCTAGAGCCTCTAAGATAACCAAAAAAAATCCTCAGTAATGCTGATGTTCTAAAATGCGGAAATAATAAAGGGATAAAGGAGGAGTCGGGTCCTGCGAACGTCAGGCAGCTACCTCGACAACTCCTGAGAAGCTCTGAAAACAACAAATAGCTCAACTATGCTCCCGAGACACCTGAATTTGCACACATGGTGCGGAGAGTAAAGTGAGTACTTCCAACTCAGTGGTAATAAACATATATAATGGCTGACAGTAAGAAATTCCGAAATATAACAATGCAAAACTATAACCAATAATTTTACACATTTAACGGTGGAACAACATCAGGTAATGACAGGTAAAACAGATAGACATCGATGCATGAATGCAATGCAAAACACATGACCGCTGCGTCGTACAACCCGATCCATTTGGGTACCCACGCTCACTGTGGGATTTCAGACTCCGGAGGGGCTGCTACAGCCCAAGCGCAATATCATCGTAGCATTCGCTGCGGCGTGCAACCCGATCCATACTCAGTCCAGATATATGCATGTAAGCCACACAGACACAGTCAGGTTTATCATTTTAAGTTCCAATTATTAGGAATTATATATTAAGTGTTTAAAATTGGGAAATTTATTAATCATTTCGAGACAGTATTTAACTCAAGACTGATATCATGAAAACATGTTAAGCATCATGGAAACAATGATAATAATCCCTAAAGGATCTAAATAATCGGCACACAGCCCAAATATGCTCATAGCAATCCAAGTAGGATTCTTACCAATCAATTTCTAATCAATAACACAGTTCGAACATCACTCGGACGGACTAAGCCATAGTCCCCGATCATAAACGACCCCGCACTCACCGTAGAGTACGTGTCTCGCCTCTTATAGCATCACAATGTGATATACCGAGGTTTCAAACCCTCACGTCATCATCTACATCTATTACTCACCTCTAGCCGGCCGAAGACTAGCCCGTAATGCCTTTTCCTTTAGAATTCACCTCCTCGCGCGTCGAATCTGGTCAAAACCACAATGAATACATTACAATAGGCTAAAGAAACATAACCCAATCAAAAGAACTCAAAAAATACCAAAAATCTCGAAGTTGGCAAAACCCGAGCCCCGGGCCCATTCCTCGAAAAATTACAAAATTTATATCACCGGACTCCTCGTCTCGCCACAAGTCTATACATATCAAATTTACCAAAATCGGGATTCAATTGCCCTTTCAAAACTCAAATTTAAACTCTCTTGAGTTCTAAGCCCTAACCTCCATTTTTACCCTCTAATTCCTCGAATTTCAGTGATTAATCCATATTTTTACGCCATAATAACATATTCCGAGTCTAATAATTCATACCTGATGAAACCCCTTCGAATTCTCTTCAAAATCGCCCAAGAAACCGCCTAAGTCGAAGTCCAAAATATTTTTCTTCTCTTTCAAAATCGTGAACCACTGTTCACTTAACCCAGGCCGATTTCCGCTTCTGCGGTCAAATAACCGCACCTGTGGTTACCGCACACGCGACCAACTAACCGCTTATTCGGTCTGACTTAAAAATTCACCGGACCGTTTTTGCGGTCAAAAATCGTTTCTGCGGTCGCCGCATTTGCAGATCCACTTCCGCTTTTGCGGAAAACTCTCTTCCCTTAAGGACTCGACCAATACGCCGCATCTGCGGAGCCGCTTATGCGGTCCCTTTCCCGCAGATGCGGAAACAACAGAACCAGCAATGCAAACCTGAAGCCAAACTCAAAACTTCTCGTTTTTAACACCCGATCTCACCCCGAGGCCCCCCGGGACCTCAACCAAAAGCACAGACATGATCTAATACCCTATCCAAACTTGCTCGAATCATCAAAACACTATCGTTAACATCAAAATCCTCAATTTTAATCAAATCAAAGCCTAAGTTTCTTAAAAACCTTCGAATTGCACATTCGATCAAAAACCCGACCTAACCACCTCCAAATGGCCTGAAACTTTGCACACATATCCAAAATCACCTAACGGAGCTACTGCATCTCTCGGAATTCCATTCCGACCCTCGGATCAAAATCTCACCTATCAACCGGATATCGCCAAAATGCTAACTTCGCCAATTCAAGCCTAATTCTACACCGAGCCTCCAAACTCAATTCCGATCGCACTCCTAAGTCACAAATCATCCCCCGAACCTAACCAAATCACCGAAATTCACATCCGAGTCTTCTAACTATATAGTCAACTTCCGGTTGACTTTTTCGAAACAAGGTTCCTTCTAAGAGGCTAAGTGCCTCATTTCCAACTAAAACCAATTAAATTCTATCCGATCAACTCAAACACTGATATTGAAACATAGAGAAACATAATATGGGGAAAACAGGGCGATAACTCACGTGACAACGAGCCGGGTCGTCACATCCTCCCCAACTAAAACAAACGCTTGTCCTCGAGCGGGTCGAGAAACATACCTAGAGTCTCAAACAAGTGAGGATATCTGCTCTGCATCTCCCGCTCGGTCTACCAAGTAGCTTCTGTGAACACGTGATTTTTGCCCTACATGAGAATTACTCCCAAAAAATTCAAAAATAAAATAATTTTATTTGTTTGCAATTATTGTGAATTTTTTGTGATATTTTTAGTAATAGTATGCGCATTGTCACGACCCAAAATCCACTAAGGGTCGTGGTGGCGCCGGACACCGCTGTCAGGCCAGCCAATTAGATTACCGATTTAAAAATCCTTTTTAAATACATGAAATTCCAAAATTTTTCCTTCCACTTCACAAATGAAGAGGTTTTGCTTCAATTCAAATTAACAATAACAATTAAATTAAACCTTTCGAAAACCATCCCAGAACCCGGTGACACAAGTGCATGAGCGACTACTGATGATGAAATAAAATACAATCTCTGTCGGAAATACATTGGACAGGAAATAAATAAATCAAGTACAGAAAGGAACTACTCTAGCTGTAGGTCGCCTCGCAATTTGCAGCTCACCTAGTCCCTGAATCGTCCGTGCTGCTGCGCCTAGAAGGCCGCTATAATGAAGTATACCTGTGCAACAAAAATGCACAGAAGTGTAGTATGAGTACGTAATCAACGT